>MU743421.1:89631-170673 GCA_026770625.1 Nicotiana glauca
TCCATAAACAAGGTTCAAGTGTTGGAAATAAATACTACACACTCAAATATTCAATACAAAGCAAGGAAATGAAGAAATAAACATAAATGGGTAAGAAAATCTTAACCCCAAGCTTCAATATTCAAGATCCAAGTGTGTGTGCAAAACCCTAGCTTCAATAAAATGTTCTCTCTAGTCTATGAACTGAAAATATGCCAAAAGATGCTTTACAAATGATCCTAATCAGGTATTAAATGGTTTGGGGATCAAAAGTATGAAATTCTAGAACTGCCCATGCCTGAAGCACGATTTTCGCAATTGCGAACAAAAGTTTGCAATTCCCAAACTTGCCCAGACTGCCCAGGTTCACATTTGCGATGAGAACTTTGCTTTTGCGAAGGTTGACTATCCAGGTTGACTTCGCATTTGTGAAGTGGTCTTTGTATTTGCGAACACTGCCTATTCTTGCTGAGTTCGCATTTGCGGACTCCTCTTCGCATCTACGAAGACTGACCTTTATGGCTGACTTCGCTTTTCCCAAGCTCTGGTCGCATTTGCGACCCCTGAGGGCACTGCCAAGATTTTTCTCTCTTTCTGGCTTTTTTTGACTTGTTTTCACTTGGTTTCTTCACCATTACTTCTAAATCACAATCACCCTGTAAAATAGAAGTAAATGACATTAAATACATGATTTTATCACTCAAACATAACAAAAGTATAGGTTTAAAGGCAAGATAAGTTGGTAAAATACCAACTTATCACTCCTGCGATGTCTTAACATGTACTAACCCCTGCCATGGCAATGTCCTGCAACGTCCTAACACTTTCTGACCCGTGCTATGGCCATGACCTGTGATGTCCTGACATGTGCCATAGCCACGTGCTGTGGCGTCCTGACACGTCCTGACCTGTGCCATTTCTATTTCCTGTGACGTCCTGATTCGTCCTGTGGCCACGTCCTGACATATTCCATGGCCATGTCCTGCGACGTCCTCACACATCCTAATACATCCTTACCTGTGCCATGGCCATACCCTGCCATGTCCTGCGATGTCCTGACACACCTTTTGGCCACGTCCTGCAACATTGTGACATGTCCTGACCCGTGCCGTGGCAAAGCCCTGCAATGTCCTGTGACATACCTACACGTCTTGATTCATGCCATGGCCACGCCCTGCCATGTAATGAGATGTTTTGACACGTCCTTTGGCCATATCCTGCGACGTCCTGACCCGTGCCATGGCCACGCCCTACTATGTCCTGCGATGTCCTGACACGTCCTGTGGCCACGTCCTGTGACATCCTAACACATCATGTGGCCACATCCTGCGATGTCTTGACACGTCTTGATCCGTTCCACGGACAAGCCCTTCCATGTCCTGTAACGTCCTAACATGTTCCATGGCCATATCCTACGAGGTCCTGACATATCCTTATCCGTGCAATGGGCACACCCTGTCATGTCCTGCTACGTCCTGGCATATGTCATGGCCATGTCTTGCACCGTCCTGACACACCCTGACCCATGCCATGGCCATGTCCTGTGACGTCCTAATATGTCCTGACCTATGCCATGGCTATGTCTTTCAACATCCAGACACGTGCCATGGCCATCTCCTGCGACGTCCTGCAACATCCTGACACGTGCCATGTTCATGTCCTGTGATATCTTGACATGTCCTAACACGTTCCATGGACATGTTCTGCGACTTCCTGACACGTGCCATGAGCATTCCCTGCAACATCCTGACACATCCTTACATATGCCATAGCCATGTCGTATGATGTCCTGACATGTCCGAACACGTGCCATGGCCATGCCCTGCCATGTCCAGTGACATCCTGACATATGCCATGGCCATGTACTACGACGTCCTAACACGTCTTAACACGTGCCATGGCCATGTCCTGCGACATCCTGACATATCCTAACACATGCAATGGCCACGCCTTGCGATGTCCTGCGACGTCCTAACACATCCTGACACATGCCATGGCCATGTCTTGCAATGTCCTAACCCATGCCATGGCCATATTCTGCGACGTCCTGACACTTCATGACCCGTGCGATGGCTATGTCCTGCGATGTCCAGACACGTGCCATGGCCACGTCCTGTGACGTCCTAACACGTCCTGACTCGTGCCATGGCCATGTCCTACAACATCCTAACATGTCCTGTAGCCACGTCCTGCGATGTCGTGACACATATTGACACGTGCCATGACCATGTCCTGTGGCGTCCTGGCACGTCTAGACCCGTGCCATATCCATGCCCTGCCATGTCATGCAATGTCCTGACACTTCTTGACATGTGCCATGGCTATGTTCTGCGACCTCTGGACACTTCCTCATCCGTGCCATGGCCATACCTTGCGATGTTCTGTGACGTCCTGACACGCTCCATGGCTATGTCGTGCGACATCCTGACACATCCTGACACGTGCCATGGCCATATCCTGCAGCGTCTTGACACGTGCCACGGCTATGGCCTGCGAAGCCCTGACACGTCCTAACACTTTCTGACCCGGGTTGTGCTATGCCCTGCAACGTCTTGACAAGCCCTGCCATGTCCTACAATGTCCTAACACGTCTTGACACGTGCCTTGGACACGCCCTTCCATGTCCTGTGACATCCTAACACGTGCAATGGCCATGTCTTGTGATTTCATAACACGTCCTGACCTATGCCATGGCTATGTCCTACAATGTCCTATGATGTCCTGCAATAATATATGCTTTAAAGATATTGCGGAACTACTTATACGGCATCCATGTTGACATCTACACAGATCACAAGAGTTTACAGTACATTTTCAAGAAGAAAGAGTTGAATTTGAGGCAGCACAGGTGGCTTGAATTACTGAAAGACTATGACGTCGACATATTGTATCATCTCGGTGAAGCCAATGTTGTGGCAGATGCTCTCAGCCGTAAGTCAATGGCAAGCTTAGTACATATTGAGGCAGGTAGATAGGGGTTGACTAAAGATCTTCATCTGCTAGCCAATATGAGAATTAGATTGTTAGACTCTAATGATGGATGTGTTACTGTAGAGGATACATCAGAATCATCTTTGGTAGCCGAGGTAAAAGCACGACAATATGAAGATCCTATCTTAGTATGATTAAGAGAGAGCATTCAATAGTGTAAAATTACAGCATTTGAGATTGGAGGAGATGGGGCACTGACATACCAGGGCCGATTATGTGTGCCTAATGTGGCAGGGTTACGAGAGAAGATTATGAATGAGAGTCATCTATCCCGATATTCCATCCATCCCGGATCGACAAAGATGTATCATGATGTCAAGGAGCAGTGTTGGTGGGATAACATGAAGAAGTCTATTGCAGAATTTGTAGCCCAGTGTCCCAATTGTCAACAAGTAAAGATAGAACATCAGTAACCAAGTGGATTGCTTCAGAATTTAGAGATTCCAACCTAGAAATGGGATGTGATTGATATGGACTTCATTATTGTATTACCTCGCTCTTATCATAAGTTTGACTCCATCTGGGTTATAGTTGATCGACTTACAAAATGTCCCCATTTTCTGCCAGTTAAGACAACTTACACGGCTGAAGATTATGTGAAGTTGTATATCAAGGAGATTGCTAGGCTTCACGGTGTGCCGGTATCTATTACATCAGAACGAGGAGCTCAATTTACGGCTAACTTTTAGAGGTCTTTTCAAAAGGTTTTAGGCACACAAGTAAATCTCAGCACTACATTTTATCCACAGACTGACGACATATTGAACGCCTTTAGACACTTGAAGATATGTTACGAGCATGTGTTCTAGATTTCAAAGGGAGTTGGGATGACCATCTTCCACTCATAGAATTCCCCTACAATGTCCTAACACGTACCAAGGCCATGTCCTGCAACGTCCTGCGACGTCCTGATACTTCTTGACACGTCATGACATGTGCCATGGCCATGTTTTGCAACCTCCTAACACATCCTGGCACGCGCCATGTCCATGTCCTGCGACATCCTAACCAGCCTAACACGTCCTGACCTGTGCCATGGCAATGTCCTATGAATTCCTTACAAGTCCTGACACATGATATGGCCACACCCTGCCATATTCTACAACCTCCTAACACATCTTGACACGTTACATGGCCATGTCCTGCAACTCCCAACATGTCCTGACCCATGCCGTGGCTGCACCCTGCCATGTCCTACGACGTCCTAACACGTACAATGGCCATGTCCTGTGATGTCCTGACACGTCCTGATATGTGCCATGGCCATGTTCTATGACCTCCTAACACATCTTGGTATGTGCCATGGCTATGTCCTGTGATATCCTCACACGTCCTGAGCTGTGCCATAGCCATGTCCTACTACATCCTGGCACATCTTGACGTGTGCCATAGCCATGTTCTACGACCTCCTGACACATCTTGGCACATGCCATCGCCATGTCCTACAATGTCCTGACACGTCCTAACACCTCCTGACCTGTGTCATGGCCATGTCCTGCGACATCTTGACAAGTCCTGAAACGTACCATGGCCACACCCTGGCATGTCCTACGACCTCCTGACATGTCTTGACACGTGCCATGGCCACACCCTGCCATGTCTTGTGACATCCTTACACATCTTGTAATATGCCATGGTCATTTCCTACGATGTTCTGAGACTTTCTGACCCATGCCATAGCCATGTCCTACCATGTCCTGCGACATCTTGACACATCCTGACATGCGCCATGCCTATGTACTGCAACATCCTGACCTTTGTCATGTCCAAGTCCCACGATGTCCTGACACATCATGACATGTGCCATGGCCATGTCCTGCAACATCCTGACACGTGCCATGACTATGTCCTGTGACATCCTTAGACGTCCTAACTCATTCCATTGCCATGTCCTGCGATGTCCTAACACATCCTGACCCATGCCATGGCTATGTCCTGCAATGTCTTGACACGTCCTGACACGTGCCATAGCCACGTGTTCTAGTATCCTGACATGTCCTGACTCGTGCCATTTCCATTTCCTGTGATGTCAGGACACATCATGTGGCCACGTCCTACGATGTCCTGACACATCCTTACCCATGCCATAGCCACGCCCAGCCATGTCCATCCATATCCTGGCATACCTTTTGGCCATGTCCTGTAACGTTGTGACACGTCCTGACCTGTGCCATGGCCATGCCCTACCATGTCCTGCGACGTCCCTACATATCTTGACCCATGCCATGGCCACACCCTTCCATGTCCTGAGACGTTCTAACATGTCCTTTGGCTACGTCCTACGGCGTCCTGACCCGTTCCATGGCCATGCCCTGCCATGTCTTGCGACGTCCTGACACGTCCTATGGCCACGTCCTACAATGTCCTGACATGTCCTGTGGCCACATCCTATGATGTCCTGGCCCGTGCCATGACTATGCCCTACCATGTCCTACAACGTCCTAACTTGTTCCGTGGCCATGTCCTACGAGGTCCTGACACATACTGATACGTGCAATGGCCACACCCTGCCATGTCCTGCGACATCCTGACACGTCCTAACATGTTCCATGCCCATATCCTGCACTGTCCTGACATATCCTAACCCGTGCCATGGCCATGTCCTACAATGTCCTATCACGTCCTGACCCGTGCCATGGCCGTATCCTGCGACATCCTGACATGTGCCATCGCCATGTGCTGCGACATCCTGACACGTCCTAACACGTGCCATGGCCATGTTCTGCAACATCCTAACACATGCCATGGGCATGTCCTGTGACATATTGACACGTCCTAACACGTGCCATAGCCATGTCCTACGACATCCTGACACGTACCATGGCCATGCCCTACCATGTCCTGCGATATCCTCACACATCCTGATATGTGCCATGGCTCTGTTCTATGACATCCTGACACGTCTTGACACGTGCCATGGCCATGTCCTGTGATGTCCTGACATGTCCTGACCCGTGCCGTGGCCATGTCCTACCATGTCCTACAATGTCCTGAAACATCCTGACATGTTCCATGCCCATATCCTGTGACATCCTGTCACGTCCTCACCCGTACCATAGCCTTTTCCTACGACGTCCTGACACGTGCCATGGGCATGTTCTGTGATGTCCTGACACGTCCTAACACGTGTCATGGCCATGTCATGTAACGTCCTGACACGTGCCATTGCCATGCCCTACGACCTCCTAACTAGTCCCGACCCGTGCCATGGCCATGTGCTACGACACGTGCCGTGGCCATGTCCTATAACGTCCTGACACTTCCTGACCCGTGCCATGGCCAAGTCCTGCCATGTCCTATGACATCCTGACACGTGCCACATCCATGTCCTACGACGTATTGACATGTCAAGACCCGTTCCATCCTGACAGGTCCTAACCCATGCGATGGCCATTTCTTGCGACGTCCTGACACATCCTTTGGTCACGCCATGCCATAACCTGCAACGTCCTAACACGTGCCATAGCTATGTGTTGTGATGTCCTGACACGTCCTGACACTTCCTAACCCATGCCATGGCATGTCTTGCGATGTCCTGACACGTGCCATGGCCATGTCTTATGACATCCTGTGACGTCCTGACCCGTGACATGGCCATGTCCTACAATGTCCTAACACGTCTTGTGGCCACCGTGTAATGTCGTGACACGTCCTGATATGTGCCATGGTGTCACAGGGGCATTTTTGGTCAGCCCAAAGTCACACCCACGTGGTAGTCAAGTTTCGCACTTGACTCAGCCTTCCTTAACACTTAGCCAAATTTCAGCAAGCTTTATCTTAACGAATTTTTATGCAGCAAATCAGAAATTAAGTAAGAACACAAAGCCAAGTTGTCTACAACTTTTTCCACTTGTCAGGCTAAGTCTAAATCTGATCCTAACATGTAGTTGACATCCCCAAATACTTAGGACATGATATATATGAAATGGATAATGGGTACAAGCATAATTAGTCATGGGACAAAAAGGTTATGACAAGGTAACCACCAAAACTGCTTTTCATGTGCATTGCATGTACCATCTTCACTTGGCCAGCTGAATCACACCTAAGTCTTGCTTTGTGCCAAGCCTTATCTTAATTTAACATTGCTCTACACCAATGTCTTGCTGGCAACCTGCTGCCATTATTTTACCGCACACGCTCGATGCCACTGCTGCCTGCGCACTGCCTTGGCCTAGTTTCTGCCTTTCCCATGTCAACCTTCATTTCCCTCGAGCCATTGTTTGTATTTTCCTTCACATAGCCTTGCCTTATCTATTGAAAGCCTTTGCCATTGTCTCTCATTTCCTCCTTGCCTTAGCTTAGCCCGTACTTAGCTTCCACAACCCCAAGAGTCGTGTCACTGACTTTAGCGTGCATATCATGACATGCTACCCTAACATTGCCCACGCTGCTTTGTGAAGCCTTTGCCAAGCGGGACTTGCCTGTCCCAAGGCCTTGGCCAATACTTTCCCACAACATCCCTCAATGACAATGTCTTGTCCGTCACCCGTATGATTATTTTTCCCGCACATAGGCAAATGACAAGGTCATCACGCCCAAATCCTTGAAACAGTCGTGCTACGCCCGATAACAAAGATTTAGGATCTAACAAATCATCCGCACCCTTTGAAATCGACGTCCTTATTGAGCCAACTCAATTAATCATCCCCAAGGTGTTGTTAACAAACAACGCCCCTGGTGCTCCATTCACATCTACCACTATTGCATTTGCCTCTGCCACTTGTTCCTGTTTTTCTGCAACTAGCATTGCATTCACCCAAGTCTGCACCGAACAATCCTTCTTTAAGTGTGGTCCATCACAAGTAAAGCAACCTTTGAACTTGCCGCTCCTCTCCTTGCCGTTGTGAATTTCCTGTTTCACATTCTTGGTAAATCCCGTATCTTTTGCAGCTTGGCCTTTCCCACTTTTCTTCCATTTCCTTTTCTTGTCTTTCCTTCCATCAAATTTTTAATGCGAAGTTTCAGTAGGTTTATCACCTATATTTAGGTCTGCCAGTGCATCTGCCGCTACAATAGCAGTAGAGAGGCTTTGAACATTCTGCCTTCTCAACTCCAATTGTGCCCAGCCCTTCAATCCACTCATGAAGTAATACAGCTTGTCTTCCTCAGCCATATTACTTACATTCAGCATCAAGGACGAAAATTCCTTGACATACTCCCTCACCATGCCATTTTTTTCAAGCGACGCAGTCCATCTCGTGCAACCCATGATGAGTTAGTTGGAAGGAATTGGGATTTCAATTCCTTCTTCAGCATTTCCCAAGTCTCAATCTTGGGCAGTCCAGCACTTTCCCCATCCGCAACTCGTGTACGCCACCACATCTTTCCATCGTCAGTCAAATACGTAGGTGTGATCACCACCTTTCATCATTCGGCACAAAAGCAGCTTGGAAATACTGCTCCATATTCCATAGGAAATTTTCCAATTCTTTGGCACTTCTTGCACCACTATAAGCCTTTGGTTCTGGAACCCTCAACTTAGTGCGTTCATCGCTTCTAGGGGCAGAATTTTGCAATGCCCTTCTAAGTTGAGCCACTTCCTCGTATAGTTCTTCCTTCTCTTTGCGTACCAAGGGCGTTTCTGCGAGTTTTGTTTTATGCCTCGCTGCATAATCTGACTCCAAACGTGTCATTCTCGCAATAACAGAAGAATCGCCATCTATTTCCAAAACTTGCCCAACGAGTGCTTCCAACTACTCCACTCTTTGACGCAGTTTAGCATTTGTGCCACCAACCATGTTTTCAAATAGCACCATGAAATCTACCACTGATCATCTTGCCACTGCCATGAACGTGCTCCGCTCTAATACCAGTTATCAACGAGGCATTTTTAGTCACACCCACGCAGCAGTCAAGTTCCGCACTTGACTCAGCCTTCCTTAACACTTAGCCAAATTTCAACAAGTTTGGCCTTAACAAATTTTTAGGCAACAAATCAGAAATTAAGTAAGGACACAAAGACAATACGGGAAAATTACCAACTCTTTTATTAATTTCAAAAACATACAAAGGACCATCACTTTGCTATGAACACAATCCGCTTACAACACATTGTTGACAAAGAACGCAAGTCGTTCTTGGCCAACACTATGACATGCCCAAGCCTAGCCTTAGTCCCCTTTGAAACACTTTGAAACCCTCATGTTTCACTATTTTTACCTAGTTATAGTTTCACACGAAATTACCCACATACATATGACTAAGTCCTAAAGGCCCAATTTATAGAACATAGGTAGACTTAACAACACAATGACACTTGTCGTCTAATGCTTTTGCCACTTGTCGGGCAAAGTCTAAATCTGATCCTAATATGTAGTTGACCTCCCCAACTACTTAGGACATGATATACATAATTTGGATAATGGGTACAAGCATAATTAGTCATGGGACAAAGAGGTTATGACAAAGTAACTGCCAAAACTGCTTTTCATGTGCATTGCATGTGCCATATTTACTTGGCCAGCTGAATCATGCCTAAGGCATGCTTTTTGGCAAGCCTTAGCTTAATTTGACATTGCTCCGAACCAATGTCTTGCCCGCAACCTACTTCCGTGATTTTTTCGCACACGCCCGACGCCGCTGTGGCCCGCGCACGGCCTTGGCCTAGTTTCTGCCTTGCCCACGTCAACCTTCATTTCCCTCGTGCCATTGCTTGTAGTTTCCTTCACATAGCCTTGAATTAGCTACTGAAAGCCTTTGACATCATCCCTCATTTTTGCCTTGCCTTAGCTTAGCCCACACTTAGCTGCCACAACCCAAAGTGTCGTGTCACTGACTTTGGCGCGCATGTCATGCCATGCTTTCCTAACATTGCCCATGCAGCTTTGTCAAGCCTTAACCAAGCGCGCCTTCCCTGTCCCAAGGCCATGGATAATACTTTCCCACAATAGCCCTCAATGACAATGTCTTATCCGTCACCTGCAAGATCGTTTTGCCCACATATAGGCCAATGACAAGGTCATCACGCCAAAATACTTGCCACAGCCATGCCACGCCCGATGAAAAAGAGTTAGGGTCTAACACATGGCCATGTCGCACCACGTCCTAACTCGTGCCATGGCCATGCCCTGCCATGTCCTGCAACATCCTGACACGTCCTGTGGCCATGTCCCGCGATGTCCTGACATGTGCTAACTCGTACCATGGCCATGCCCTGCCATGTCCTGCGACGTCCTAGCACATCCTAACACATGCCATTTCCATGTCCTGCGACGTCCTGACACGTCCTGACCCATGCCATGGCCATACCCTTCCATGTCCTACGACATCTTGACACGTGCCATGGCCATGTCCTGCGACATGCTAACACGTCCTGACATGTGCCATGGCCATGTTCTACAACCTCCTGACACATCCTGGCATATGCCCTAGCCATGTCCTAAGACGTCCTGTCACATCCTAACACGTCCTGACCTGTACCATCGCCATGTCCTGCGACATTCTGACAAGTCCTGACACATGCTATGGCCATGCCCTGCCATGTCCTGTGACCTCCTGACACATCTTAACATGTACCATGTCCATGCGCTGCCATATCCTGCGACCTCCTGACACGTCTTGACACATGCCATGGCAATGCCCTGCCATGTCCTACGACGTCCTGACACGACTTGTAACATGCCATGGTCATTTCCTGTGATGTCCTAACGTGTCCTTACTCATGCCATAGCTATGTCCTATTATGTCCTATGACATGCTGACACATCCTAACACGTGCCATGCCCATGTACTGCGACGTCCTAACACGTCCTTACCGATGCCATGGCCAGGTTCTAAAACGTCCTATCATTTACTGACCCGTGACATGGCCATGTCCTGCGATGTCCTAACATATGCCATGGCCATATCCTGTAACGTCCTGACATGTCCTAACCCGTGCCATGGCCATGTCCTACGACGTCCTGACACTTCCTGACCCGTGCCATGGCCATGTCCTGTCACATCCTGATATGTCTTGACATGTGCCATAGCCACGTGCTGCAGCGTCCTAAGACGTCCAGACCCGTGCCATTTCTATTTCCTATGATTTCCTAACATATCTTTTGGCCACATCCTGCGACATCCTAACATGTGTCATGGCCATTGTCATGACCCAAACCAAAGGCAGCGATAGGCACCCGGTGCCTTACTCTGCTGAGTACCAATGTAGCGTATATTTCTTATCATACTATCATGGGTAAATGAGCCATAAAACCCATCAATACTCAACATATAACGACCCAACATGATATACAAACTTATACATGTGACATACGGGCCTATAAGGCCCACATAAAATTTGTAAACTCAAAACATAGGCTGAAAAAGCCATACAAGTAACCATAAACCTGACATCTATCTACAAACCCCTAAGAGTACATAAAATCATAAAGGTCAGGACAGGGCCCCACCATACCACTCAATACCTATCCAAAGCATACTGACCAAAGAGACAACTCCGGAGCAAGTGGAGTGCACCAACACTTCCACTGAGCAGATAGCTTACTTGGAGGACTGTCAACCTATCTGTCGGGACATGCACGCATGAAACACAGCATCCCCAGGCAAAAGGGATCTCAGTACGAATAGAGTACTGAGTATGTAAGGCAGAAAAGCATAAACAAGAACAGTAATGTAAAGAGAGATAGAAAAGATATAATCTGTAACATCTGAGTGCCTCTGGGGATACTGATATGAAATGCGTAATACATATATATACACAAACTTTTAAAACTTTTGCCTTTACGGGCATTATCATCATCATATCGTACTCGGCTATAAAAAGGACTTGGTAAAAATGTACCCGGCCATCATAAGGCTCAGTAGAATCATACCCGGCCATGTGGAGCTCGGTAAACCCGATTGATCAGTGGTTGCACAATAGGTGTTGTACCCAGCCGACTATAGTACGGCTTGGTAGAGTAAAATAGATACGTATATATATATAATGCATGTAGGACTCATTGGAATCATATTCTGAACCTTTCGGAGTGATGTAAGGTCGATATTCTCCGTACACATTATCAGGAATAACTCTTCAGCAAGAATCTAATAAGAATCAGGAAGTACCAACAACATTGATAACATAAGAATAAGAGAAGAAACCTAAACATCAATTGTTCCATAAGAAGGGAAGCAATGTAAGTACTGCTAGCTTCTAAGAGTAGAGTACCTTTGGAAGCTCGTTCATAGCATTATGTACAATCGATTTCATGCATAATAAGGAAAGGGATAGACACACATAACTTGTATTTGTGTTGCCCAACCTCAAGCTATGCAAATGTCACGACTCTTAGTCTACAATAAGAGAAATGACACTGTCGTTATTGTTTAAGCGTCGTAACTATTATGTATCGACCACAACCTATTTTATGATGAAACGGATAGCACCTCCCCTATATATATGACTTCATACAAGTCAAAACAATCACCACACAACCCAACATACCCCTATCACTTAATACACAACACGACAACAATAATTGTGTCAAACAATCCGAAAATGTTACAACGAACGACCAACAAACAACCCTACCATTATGTGGTATTTATCCATACCCTTCCTCCTCTCAACTCCATAGAAATAGTAGCAAAAGAGATAACCCAATAGAAACACAAAATATCCCACAAAACAGTCCCACAAGTTCAACAACTCAACATTAATTTTTCAGTTTACTTAAACACATTTCAACTGGTCTTTTCTTTCAAATTGAGAAACACGACCAAAAGTACATATTATACCTCTTATCCAATAAAACAGACATTAATTCAACTTAAAAATAGGTTCACAACTAGCCAACCATGTCACAAGAATAATCAATATACCACTCTTTCGAAACTTGCTAAGGTCTATTCTTTACGATCGAGTTACAACTCGCAAACGCATAGATAATGGACGGAGAAGCATAAAATTACCTTGTACTGAGTATAAATCATGAAACCTGGTCCTTCTTCATCAAAAATCAGTTCCTCAATGCGGATACAAGAAGGAGAAAGAGAAACTAGCAAGCTGTCCGGACTTTTTAGCACTAGAATCATGTCGTAAAACCCGAAATACCCTAGGGTTTGTGTGAGATTTTTGGGGAGGATGTGCAGGGTTTCAATCTGATTTTTGGTCTGAGAAATAAGTGAATGAAATGAGTTAATATGTCCTTAAACCACCCCTCTTGTCCGACTTTAGGACTTTTGATTGTGGCCTCTCCTTTTGTCTAGTAGGTGATGCACCTACTTGTCACCTACCATTTTTCGCGGTCTCGCAAAAATGTGAATATATATACTCAAATATTGTATGAATGAAAAATTTAATCCATTAGAAACTAGACTCTTAGATATTCAATTTTGTAGGTAGATCATCCCATAATTCCAGGTACATTGGGAGGAATGCTCAGATACATTTGACCTAAATTTCACCATATTTATGAATGTTACTTGTGATGACCTTTTTCAACTTTTGTTTCATAACTCGCTTGGCTTCAAAACATGACACACGACTATCATAGGACTAAAATAACTCATAACATAATCTCCTTATAAGGTTAAGCATCCTAGTCTCAACCCATAAGTACATATTATAACATTCCCAACTTGTCGACTTTTGACAAAACTTATTTTCTTCAATTCATTTAGCTTCTAAGCCTTCAAACCATCTTACTACTTGGTATTAATAATCTTCAATATTTGTAACCTCCACGTTAACATTATGAAATAACTTCATAAACGTTTAAAAGATGATTCCCTTTCTAAGCTTGCATTAATTGACTTATGACGTACTCTTACGTATGAAAACATTGGGTGTAACATCATTTCCTTGTTAGGAACATTCGTCCATGAATGTTGACTAATGCACTTATCAGTCTCATAACCTATATCTCTTAAGAATACTTTAATATTGTCCTTGACATGTAGGAAACTGTTTTGTAAATAAATCTAAAGGCCAGGGTATTCCTCCCTTTAGGCCTCTTTCTCATACCACGACCTATGGTCGGAATTTTTCCAATGTCGTAACTGTTGTTACCTTCTGACATGCATCATGTACAATCGTGTACTTGTATGTGTGCCTATTCCACTCTTCTCTCCTTTTTCCTCCAGCTATTAGCCAATCTCTAGGCCTTTGTTTGTGAACACATACAGAACTATGACAAGATGTCCCTCAAGGCATCAATAGGTGTACTAAAGTTCTTTGCTTGGTACTTTATCGAACTTACGACTATTGCTATATCTTGTTTCATATCCTTGTATATCTATCATTATAGCTTTACTATATCTAGGTAGGTTATACTATACTATAACACTTACTTCGATTTATTATTACCGAGGTTTGCTACCCAACTCTACGTTTCTCTCTCACTGCTTATCCTATATGTATAAATCTAAGTCATTTAATGCTTCTTTATTACTGGTTATCTAAATAATGGCATCATAATCTCCTTTCATATTTTGGTACTCTTATCTATCTATTATTGATTCACCTTATTGTTGATCTATAATCATCCACTGATAACTTGAAACCTCTTATGTAATACATTGTCACTAGGGCTCACGTCTCATTGAGGAAAATCTGAAGTAGCTTTCCTTATCCACCTAGGGCCGATACCATACTTCAATAACTATATTTTAAAGCATCGCAATATGATTCGTCTTATATTCTAACCCTGTGCCATCCATGAAATTTCTTCTCTTTGAATCATTACTTAATTGAAGGCCTAAATATCATCCTTCTATTATTTACCACAATTACACCCTTACATTACGACTAGGGCAGCATTCTATATCTTCTAAATGCTCCTAGTCTTATGACTTCTCCGTGTTAATTCAAGCTATACTGAGCTTTTTATAACATACACAAACCATCAGCTCTCTTGTTTTATGGGCTTAATACCGAGGTCTTACCTATTCTTGTTAGCTCCTGACTCACCGTTTCTTATCCTTACTCCCATATACCTAAATTCTTGTCACTTTGCCATACTTTGGCTTGCGACCTACGCATATCTATTTGTACTACTCACATCCTTCCTTTAACTTGCTAGCACCACAGATTTCCTTTTGTGCCTTCTCAGTTGTCTTTAAATGTAAGCAATTACTTTTTCTGGTCATTCTGCCACTTGTTGTGTCTTGTCTTATTGCCCACAAATACTATAATTTCCTGTACATCATATGATCTCAAACACCACCTTTGATTTTTTTTACATTCATTAGCCACTATAGGCGCCACTTTCGTATGGAGTACATCTAATGTTGTAGCGAGATTATTGTTACCAGACCAATTCTTCTTCAAGTTAATATGCTTTGGTTCAAGCCCTCTTCCTTATTTCTTGAGCTAGTCTTTCGTGGTAGTACTTAGGGGATATCCTCTGACCCTTGTAAAGCTATAAGCTTATTACACCGTATACCCGATGAAATTTTTGATGCTGTCACACGCCTATAATTATCCTTAGTTACTTACCTTCATGCCCTTGTGCTCGTAGGGTTGCTTCTGAACTAAAATTTTTTATTGTCTTCCTAGTGCCATCGTCTTTTATTTTCATAACACTTATATGGTACCTTTAACAACCCCAAGTCCTATCTGAATATTTCTCAAGGATTACGACGCCATGTCTGCGAGATTTAATTCACTGTGTTGAGGTTCACTATATTTATCTTGCTTGATCTGTTGATTTGTCTATATCCTCTTGTCTAGCAAAAACAAGTCTCTTCTTTAATCAATATTAACTGCACATTGGTCCATTCTCATATCTATATTTCGCATAATCTCTCTTGGGGTTATTTTCTTTGCCTTAACTTATCACTCGTACTGGCTCTTTATGTATCAACTATTCATTCTCAGTGGGAACCTTATTTGCCTCTCCCCGGCAACATGCTTACATGATGTTCTGGAGTTGTATCATATCTGCAGGATCTGAATAAATGCAATCTCATTCCTTTTTCCTTTTTGCCACATTCTTCCTTTATTATCCCATAGTTACCTAAAATAATAACTCCAACTTAATACCATATCACACAATCTTCCCCCTTTTAGGAGAGTACTAACACTTAGTGCTACGAAGATCTACCTGTAGTTGTTTTACCTCTTCATCTTTGGCGTCTTTTCACATTATCAATGAACCTTAATTGCCTTATGGTAACATTTTGTACCAGGGATAACTAAATTCCTTACGCACGAAGG
The DNA here is from genome assembly GCA_026770625.1 of Nicotiana glauca. Taxonomy (NCBI): domain Eukaryota; kingdom Viridiplantae; phylum Streptophyta; class Magnoliopsida; order Solanales; family Solanaceae; genus Nicotiana; species Nicotiana glauca. Next base: position 105,746 of record MU743421.1, read on the forward strand.
TGACACCTAGTGTAACTGGCACACTTAGTCCCTTAAGATTAACTCTTCTTAGAGTGCTTCCTTTAGGTAAGCGACTTCCTAAAAGACCTTTAAAGGTTATTCATCTGTCGTATATTATATTATTATTGGAGCACGATTTCTGAAATTCTCACGATGTTGACCATTATCAAATCCTCCGGTCCCTAATTCATGTTTGGATTTATATTGTTTACCAGACCATACTAATTTCTGTTACTATAGGGGGTCTAACTTAGCCTTCTGGTAATCGTGTTGGACTCACCAACTCATTTCTCAAAATGAGGCTATGACCTTTGGCCTACACTCCATTATTGTCTCAAGGCCTATGACCTCTTGTCTTTTCCTTCACTTGACCATAGACTCTGTCATTCTGTCATATTTTGATTTACTATTATCACTCATTTATCACATCTTTTATTTACTCTCTTCTTATTCTCCTGCTAGTCGATTTATCACTTTATTTTGAAAACTTCAACAAAATATTCTTTGCTTTTAGCTCTCCTTGCTCCATCCACTGGCTCTTTGGGTCGCCTAGAATTCTCTCTTTACTAGGGACGGGAGCCATACAAAGGTAAATATTTATCTCTTCTAGGATTGTGCTGATCATCCAAATTTTTTGGACATTCGAGTATTCATATCTAAATGCACTATTCTAGATTGCACCATCAGGATGTCTCACAAGGAGAACTATTACCATATTTGCAATATCCTTCAAAAATGTTAGCTAATGATAATAATCCATCTACCATTTTGGGTTACTCTAGCCCCAATTGAATCTTACTATCCCCTTCTTCTCTTAAACTATATATGTCAACTCCCATAGGGCATACTGAGATGGGTGTGGCCAATTGTATAGATCTTTGTTATTGTTGAAAGTAACCTAGAATACGTATATTTTTCTGGCTGAATTGTAAAAACTCATAACCTTTACTAACCGGTACCTTGTAACCTTCGCCACCTTGCTTCTTTTACTTGTTGAAACTTGTTTGTACCTTCTGATTCTCTTGTTGCTTTTTTAAACCATATGGGCGGATAGATATTCATGCCTTTTTCTTGCTTATCAATAAACTTACGCGTCTTAGTACACATATAATCTACTGAAAACCTTACATTTACTCATTATAAGCATGATGCAAAATCGCATTTCATCGACTCAGCACTTCCATAGCAAAATTTAATCTCTTACCAACTATCTGTTTGGATGAGGTATCATTGTGTTACGAATAAAATAGAATTTAGAAGTTTTAATTCTTATAATTGAGCTCTACCACACGATCTGGAATAAGTGTGGTGCACTACATACCCATAAACAAGACTCTACTAGACACGGCTTGTAGACTCCCTAGGACAGAGCCATTCTAATACCACTTTTGTCATGACCCAAACTGAAGGGCCGCGACAAACACCCGGTGACTTACTCAACCGATTACAAATGTAGCGTATATTTCTTATCATACTATCATAGGTAAATGATCTAGAAAACACGTCATTAGTCAAAATATGACGACCCAACATGATATACAAACTTATACATGTGACATACGGGCCTATAAGGCTGACATGACCATTTGTAAACTCAAAACATAGCCTGACAAGGCCATATAAGTATCCATATACCTGACATCTATCTACAAGCCTCTAAGAGTATATAAAATCATAAAGGTTGGGATACGGCCCCCCATACCAATCAATACCTATCCAAAGCATACTGACCGAATAGGCAACTCCGAAGTAATTAGAGTGCACCAACACTTCTGTTGAGCTGATAACCTACTTGGAGGACTGTCAACCTATCAGTCGCGATCTGCGTGTATAAAATGCAGTGTTCCCAGCTAAAAGGGACGTCAGTGCAAATAAAGTACTGAGTATGCAAGGCAGGAAAGCATAAACAAGAACAGTAATGTAAAGAGAGATAGAGGAGATACAACTTGTAACATCTAAGTGCCTCTGGGGGATACTAATATGAAATGCATAATACATATATATACATAAACTTTTATAAACATTTGCCTATTTGGGCATTATCATCATCATATTGTACTCAACCTTAAAGAGGACTCGGTAAAAATGTACCCGGCCATCATAAGGCTCGGTAGAATCATACTCGGCCATATGGAGCTCGGTAAACCCAACTGATCAGTGGTTGCACAATAGGTTCCGTACCCAGCCGACTATAGCGCGGCTCGGTAGAGTAATATATATATATATATATATATATATATATATATATAATACATGTAGGACTCATTGAAATCATATTCTGAACCTTTCAGAGTGACGTAAGGTCGATATTCTCTTTACACGTTATTAGGAATAACTCTTCATCAAAAATCTTATAAGAATCAGGAAGTACCAAATACATTGATAACAGAAGAATAAGAGAAACAACCTCAACACCAATTGTTCCATACGAAGGGAAACAATGTAAGTACTGCTAGCTTCTAAGAGTAGAGTACCTTTGGAAGCCCGTTCATAGCATTATGTACAATCGAATTCATGCATAAGAAGGAAAGGGATATCCTCACATACCTTGTATATGTATGGCCCAACCTCAATCTATGCAAATGTCATGACTCATTAGTCTACCATAAGAGAAATGACACTGTCATTATCGTTTAAGCTTCGTAACTATTATGTATCGACCACAACCTATTTTACGATGAAACGGACAGTACCTCCCTTATATATATGACTTCACATAAGTTTAAACAATCACCAAACAGCCCAACATACTGCTATCACTTCATACACAACACGACAATAATAATAGTGTCAAATAATTCGAAAATGTTACGACGAACGACCAGCAAACAAACCTACCATTATGTGGTGTTTCTCCATACCCTTACTAGCAACACAAAATAGTCCCACAAGTTCAACAACTCAACATTAATTTTTCAGTGTACTTAAACACGTTTGGACTTGTCTTTTCTTTCAAATTGAGAAACACAATTAAAAGTACATAATTATACCTCTTATCCAATAAAACAGCCATAAATTGAATTTAAAAATAGGTTCACAACCAGCCAACCATGAAAAAAGAATAAACAACATACAACTCTTTCGAAACTCGCAAGGTCTAATCTTTACGATCGAGTTACAACTTGCAAACGCATAGATAATGGAAGGAGAAACATAACCTTACCTTGTACTGAGTATAAACCACGAAAGCTGGTCCTTCTTCATCAAAAATCAGTTCCTCAACGCGGCTACAAGAAGGAAAAAGAGAAACTAGAAGTTGTACGGACCTTTCAACACTAGAATCACGTCATAAAACCCGAAATACCCAAGGGTTTGTGTGAGATTCTTGGGGAGGAGGTGAAAGGGTTGAATCTAATTTTTGTTCATAGAAATAAGTAAATGAAATGAGTTAATATGTCCTCAAAACAACGCTCTAGGCTGACTTTAGGGATTTTAATTGTGGCCTCTCCTTTTGGCAAGTAGGTGATGCACCTACTTGTCACCTACCATTTTTTGCAGTCTAGCAAAAATTTGAATATCTCTCTTTTCAAATGTGGTATCAATGAATGGTTTAATTTGTTGGAAACTAGACTTGTAGATCTTCAATTTGGTAGGTATATCATCCCATTATTCCAAGTACATTTGGAGAAATTCTTGGCTACATTTGACCTAAATTTTACCATATTTATGAATGTAACTTGTGATGACCTTTTCAAACTTTTGTTTCACAACTCACTTGACTACAAAACATGACACACGACTATCATACGACTAAAATAACTCATAAAATAATCGCCTTTTAAGGTTAAGCACCCTAGTCTCACCCCAAAAGTACATGTTATAACATTCCCAGCTTATCGACTTTTGACGAAACTTATTTTCTTCAATTCATTTAGCTTCTAAGCCTTCAAACCATCTTGCTATTTGGTATTAATGATCTTAAATATTTGTAACTTGCTCATTAACATTATGAACTAACTTTGTAAACTTTTAAAAGATGATTCCCTTTCTGAGCTTACATTAATTGACTTATGACGTACTTTTACGTACAAAAACATGGGGTGTAACATCCATGTGTTGTGACATACTGACACGTCCTGGCACATCCTTTCCTATGCTAGGGCCATGTCCTACGATGTCCTGGCACACCTTTTGCCCACGTCCTGACCCGTGCCATGGCCACGCCTTGCCATATCCTGCGACGTCCCTACAGGTCTTGACCTATGCCATGGTCATGCCCTGCCATGTCCTGAGACATTCTAACACATCCTTTGGCATGTCCTGTAATGTCCTAACCCGTGCCATGGCCACCCCCTACTATGTCCTGCAACATCCTGACACGTCATGTGGCCATATCCTGTAATGTTCTGACACGTCCTGACACATCCTGACCCATGCAATGGCCACACCATGCCATGTCCTATGACGTCCTAACATGTTCTAACACGTTCCATGGCAATGTCCTATGAGGTCCTAACACATACTGATTCGTGCAATGGCCACGCCCTGCCATCTTCTGTGACGTCTTGACATGTGCCATGGCCATGTCATGTACCGTCCTGACACATCCTGACCTGTGCCATGGCCATGTCCTGAGAGGTCTTGAAATGTCCTAACCCGAGCCATGGCCATGTGCTGCAACATCCTGACACGTTCCATGGCTATGTCCTTCAACGTCCTGACACGTCCTAACATGTGCCATGGCCATGTCCTGCGATATCTTGACACGTGCCATGGCCATGTCCTACAATGTCCTGACACGTCCTGACACGTGCCATAGCCATATCTTGCGACGTCCTGACTCGTCCTGAAACGTTCCAGGTCATTCCATGTCCTACGATTTCCTGACACGTCCTGACACATACCATGGCCATGTTCTACGACGTCCTGACACGTCTTTACACATACCATTCACATGTCCTGTGACATCCTGGCATGTGCTGACCCATGCCATGGCCATGTCTTAGACGTCCTAGCACGTCATGACACGTGTTATAGCCACACCCTACCATGTCCTACGACGTCCTGACACGTGCCATGAGCACGTCCTACGATGTTCTGACACATGCTAACACATCCTGACCATTGCCATGGCCATATCTTGCGACGTCCTTACACGTGCCATGGCCAGGCACTGCCATGTCCTGTAACATCTTGACACGTGCCATGGTCATATCCTGCAACATCCTAACACGTCCTGACTCGTCCCATGGCCATATCCTGTGACGTCCTGACACTTCCTAACCCATGTGATGGCCATGTCCTGTGACATCCTGACACGTATCATGGCCATGTCCTGTGAGGTCCTGAACTATACCATGGATATGTCCTGCGATGTCCTGACACGTCCTGTGACCACATCCTGTGATGTCCTGACACGTGTCATGGCCATGTCCTGCAATATCCTGACACGTCCTAACCTGTGCCATGGCCACACCCAGCCATATCCTGTGAGGTCCTACCACGTCCTAACATATGCCATATCCATGTTCTGCCACCTCATTACATGTCGTGACATGAGACATGGCCATATCCTGGGATGTCCTAACCTGTCCTAACACTTCCTGACCCATGCCACCGCCATATCTTGCGACATCTTGAAAAGTCTTGAGATATGCCATGGCCACGCCCTTCCATGTCCTGTGATGTCCTAACACATCTTGACACGTGCCACGGCCATGCCCTGCCATGTCTTGTGACATCCAGACACGTCTTCACACGTGACATCCCCATGTCCTGTGATGTCCTGACACGTCCTGACCCGTGCCATGGCCATGTCCTACCATGTCCTACGATGTCCTGAAACATCCTTACACGTGCCATGCCCATGTCCTGCAATATCCTACAATGTCCTGACACATCCTGACCCATTCCATGGCCTTGTCCTGCGACATCTTGACACGTGCCAATGGCATGTCCTGCGACATCCTAACACATCCTGACACATGCCATGGCCATGTCCTTCGACTTCTTGACATGTCTTAACATGTGCCATGGCGATGTCCTACAATGTCCTAACATGTCCTGACACGTCCTGATATGTGCCATGGCCATTTTCGACGACCTCCTAACACATCTTGGCACGTGCTATGGCCATGTCCTATGACGTCCTGACACGTCTTAACAGGTCCTGACCCGTGCCATGGCCATGTCTTGTGACGTCCTGACAAGTCCTGTCACGTGCCATTACCACGCCCTGCCATGTCCTGCTACCTCCTAACACGTCTTGACACGTGCTATGGCCACGTCTTACCATGTACTGTGATGTCTTGACAAGTCCTGACACATTCCATTGCCATGCAATTTTCTACGACGTCCTGACACGTGCCATTGACATGCCATATGCTACGACATCCTGACACATCTTGACCCATGCTATGTACTGACACGTCCAGACAGGTCCTAAACCATGCCATGGCCATTTCCTACGATGTCCTGATACGTGCTTCGGTCACACCATGCCATGACCTACGACGTCCTGACACGTCCTTACAAATGTCATGGCCATGTTTCTCGATGTCCTGACACGTCCTAACTCGTGCCATGTCCATGTACTGTGACGTCCTGACACTTTCTGACATGTGCCATGCCCATATCTTGTGATGTCCTAACACGTACCATGGCAATGTCCTGTGACGTCCTGAGACGTCCTGACCCGTGCCATGGCCATGTCATACGGTGTCCTGATACATCATTTGGCCACCCTATGATGTCCTGACATATGCCATGGCCATGTCATACGACGTACTAAGTCGTGCCATGGCCATGTCCTGCCATGTCCTGTGACATCCTGACGCGCCCTATGGCTACGTCCAGCAACGTCTTGACACGTGCTAACCCGTGCCATGGCCATGCCCTGCCACGTCCTAACACGTCCTAACACGTTCCATGGCTATGTCCTACGACGTCCTGACCCTTCCCAACCCATGCCATGGCCACACCCTGCCAAGTCCTATGACGTCCTAAGACGTGCCATGGCCATGTTCTGCGACGTCCTGACATATCCTGACATGTGCCATGGCTATGTTCTGCGAACTCCTGACATATTGAACCATGTCATGACATGTCCTAACACGTCCTGACCCGTGCCATGGCGATGTCCTGTGACATCTTGACACATGCCATGGCCATGCCCTGCGACCTCCTAACATGTTCTGACTCGTGCCATGGCCATCTGCTACAACACGTGCCATGGCCATGTCCTGCAACGTCCTGACACTTCCTGACCCATGCGATGGCCACGTCCTGCAATGTCTTGCGATGTCTTGACACGTGCCTTGGCCATGTCTTGTGGCGTCCTGACACGTCCTGACCCATGCGATGGCCCTGTCCTACGATATCCTAACACATCCTGACAGGTCCTGAACCGTCCAATGGCCATTTCCTATGACGTCCTGACACGTCCTTTGGTCACGCCATGCCATGACCTGTGACGTACTGACACGTCTTTTGGTCACGCCATGCCATGACCTGTGACGTCCTGACACATGCCACGACTATTTGTTGCGATGTCCTGACATGTCCTCACCCGTGCCATGGCCATGTACTCTGATGTACTGACACTTCCTGACCCGTGCCATGGCCATATCTTGCGATGTCCTAACATATGCCATGGCCATGTCCTGCGACGTCCTAACACATCCTGACATGTGCCATGGCCATGTCTTACAACATCTTGACCCGTGCCACGGCCATGCCCTGCCTAGTCCTGCGATGTCTTGACACGTCCTGTGGCCACATCCGGCAATGTCTAACATGTGCTGACCTATTCCATTGCCATGCCCTGCCATGTCCTGCGACGTCCTGACACGTCCTAACATGTGCCATGGCCATGTCCTACGATGTACTGACACGTCCTGACCCATTCCATGACCACACTCTGCCATGTCCAGCGACGTCCTGACAAGTCCTGACACGTGCCATAGCCATGCCCTGCCATGTCCGGCGACCTCCTAACACGTCTTGACACGTGACTTGGCCATACCCTGCCATGTCCTGTGATGACCCGGCATGTCTTTTAACATGACATGGTCATTTCCTCGGATGTCCTGACACGTCCTGACCTATGCTATAGCCATGTCCTACCATGTCCTGCAACGTCATAAAATGTCCTGACATATACCATGCCTAGATAATGCGATATCCTAACACGTCTTGACCCGTGCCATGGCCATGCCTTGCGACATCCTGACACGTCCTAACAAGTCCTGACCCGTGCCATGGCCATGTCCTGCGACATCCTGACAAGTATTGACAGGTGCCATGGCCACGCCCTGCCATGTCCTGCGACCTCTTGACACGTCTTGACACGTGCCATGGCCATGTCCTGCAATGTCCTAACACGTCCTGACATGTGCCATGGCCATGTTCTGCGACCTTCTAACATATCTTGGCACGTGCTATGGCCATGTCCTACGACGTCCTGACACATCCAAACACGTCCTGGCCCATGCCACGGCCATGTCCAGCAACATCCTAAAAAGTCCTATGACGTGCCATGGCCACACCCTGCCATGTCCTGCTACCTCCTAATACGTCCTGACACGTGCCATGGCCATGCCTTACCATGTCCTGTGACGTCTTGACAAGTCCTGACACGTGCCAGTGCCATGCCATGTCTTACGACGTCCTCACACATCTTGACCCATGTCATGGCCATGCCTTACCATGTCCTGTGACGTCCTGACACGTCCTATGGCCACGTCCCCTGATGTCCTGACACGTGCTAACCCGTGCCATGGCCATGCCCTACCATGTCCTGCAACATCTTTACACGTGCCATACCCATGTCCTACGATATCCAGACACGTCCTGACACATCATGACATGTGTCATGGCCATGTTCTGCGACCTCCTAATATATCCTGGCACGTGCCATGGCTATGTCCTGCGACGTCCTGACACATCCTAACAAGTCCTGACCCATGATGTGGCGATGTCCTGCGACATCCCTACACGTGCCATGGCCATGCCTTGCGACCTCCTAACACATCCTAAACCGTGCCATGGCCATGTCCTGCAACGTCCTGAAAAGTCCTGAACCGTGCCATGGCCACGTCCAGCCATGTCCTGCGTCATCTTGACATGTGCCTTGGCCATGTCCTGCAATGTCTTGACACGTGCCTGGGCCATGTCCTACGATGTCCTGACACGTCCCGACCCGTGCCAAGGCCCTGTCCTACAATGTCCTAACACGTCCTGACTGGTCCTGGCCCATGTGATGGCCATTTCCTGCAACGTCCTGACACGTCCTTTGGTCATGCCATGCCATGACTTGCCACGTCCTGACACGTGCCATGGCCATGTGTTGCGATGTCCTGACATGTCACGACCCAAAATCCACTAAGGGTCGTGATGGCGCCGGACACCGCTGTCAGGCAAGCCAACCAAGAATATATAATCAAATCCTAGTTTTAATATTTGCAAAAATCATTTTTCTTATACGTTGAATATTAAACAATAAAGATTTTACAAAAAAATGAACTTAAAGTCAATAAAGGACTTAATACTGAATAATCCAAAATTCATCCCAGAACCCGGTGTCACAAGTGCATGAGCATCTACTAATAGTGAAATAAAATACAACCTTCGTCCGAAATACAGTGGATAGGAAATAAATACAATACGCTGAAAGGGACTACACTAGCTGCGGGTCACCTCGAATAATGCAACTCACCTAGTCCCAGAATCGTCCGTGCTGCTACGCCCAGTAGGCTGCTAGAGATACATATACCTGTGCAACAAAAAAATGCACAGAAGTGTAGTATGAGTACGTAAACAACGTGTACTTAATGAGTATCCCGCCTAATCTCGAAGAAGTAGAGACGAGATGGTCAACTTCGACACTTACTAGAGGTCGATTGACAATATACTAAAAATGTGAGGAAATCATGGATTTATATAGCAGTTCTAATTCACGAAGCAAGAAAACAAGTAAACACCTTCAACAAATAATCAAGGTTTTTCAAGGTTTACTCTTGATTATCTTATCAATTTATATCAAGCCACGAAGTGCAAATTTCACATTTAAAAATTTCAAGCGACAATATAATATGCGCAAATCACACAGAGGCGATGGCCCAATCCAACAAAAATGTAAACTGTGCACTGCCGAGGGTCGAATGACACGAACCATAGATGCATCTATTTAATATGCCGTGGCGTTCGGCCCATTCCATAAATAAACACATACCCTGCTTGCGAATTATTCATGCGACGCAGGTACACATAGGAATACATGCTCAATCAGTCAATTAAGAACTTATCGAGGAATATTTATCCAATTAAAACCAATTCTCCTTTAACAAATTTTAAGAAATGAAGTTTAATCCTTTTAGAAATTCACTTACTAATTCAATGTGATTTAAGCAATTCAAGCTATCAATGGCTTCATAAATAATCCAAGTATAACATGCTTTTGGATCCTAACTACCCGGATAATAGCATAATAGTAGCTACGCACGGACTCTAATCAATATTTCACCTATGGGGACAATTCTCTCTCACAAGGTTAGAAAGGAGACTTACCTCGCTCCGAAGATCCAAACCGGCATTCCACGCCCTTCCGAAGACTCTAATTGATGCACCACGCTCCAAAAATAGCCAATGGTTACGCAAATCCATTAATTGATGCTCAATTATTCATTACAATCTAATTTATAGCAATTCCTAACTCCAACCGAAAAGTTGACCAAAACGCCTTTGGGCCAACGTGCCCGAATTCCGAATTTTTTTGAAGATAAAGATTACCCATGACCTTAGGAACTCAAATATATAATTTTCTCTAAATTCCATACCCAAAATAGTGGCTAAATTCCAAGAATATAATTTCTAGATCTTTCTACCAAAACCCCAAATTTTTCTAGAATTTTTATGCTCAAATCCACACATAATTGATGTATTTAACTCAAAATAGTGGGGATAACTTACCTTATCATTAATGATGAAGACCCTCTCTTGAAACCCCTCCAAGTATCGCCCAAGCCAAGAAAATATGAGAGAAAATAGCCAAAATCCAATTTTTAAAACACCCTCACTGCCTCAGCAATTTCCACTTCTACGGAAATATTTCCGCTTTCGCGGTCCCCCTTCTGCGGACACTGGGCTCCAGCCCACTTTTCGCTTCTGCGAACGGCCCACCGCTTTTGTGATTTCGCTTTTGCGGATCTAGGGCCACTTTTGCGGTCCTGGGCTGCTTCACATCCAACCGCTTCTGCGGCTTCTTCCTCGCTTCTGCGGGGCCGCTTCTGCGGTCCCAAATCAACAGAAGCAGAAATACTAGAAGCAACAGCTCCAGCCCTCCTTCAAACTCCGGCTTCGATCCGTTAGCCACCTGGAATCCACTCGAGGTCCCCAAGACCTCAACCTAACATACCAACCAATCCCAAAACACATTACGAACTTGATCGAGGCCTCAAATCATATAAAACAACACTAAAACCATGAATTACACCCCGATTCAAGATTTATGAACTTCAAAATTTCAAACTTCTATTTTCGATGTTTAAACCTATCAAATCACGTCTGATTGACCTCAAATTTTGCGCACAAGTCATATTCGACATTACGGACCTACTCTAACTTTCGGAATCGGATTCCAACCCCGATATCAAAAAGTCACTTCTGGTCAAACTTCTCAAAACCTTCAATTTTCTATCTTTATCCAACTGACTTCAAAATGACCTACGGACCTCCGAATTCACTTCAGATCGTGCTCCCAACTCCAGAATCACCATACGGAGCTATTCCCAGACTCAGAATCCCACACGGACATCGATAACACCGAAATGCATTTCAAGCCAAACTTAAGAAATTTCTTCCAAAATGCTAACTTCTACAATAGGCGCCAAAATGCTCTCGGGTTATCCAAAACCCAATCCGGGCATACGCCCAAGTCCGAAATCATCTTACGAAACTGTTGGAACCTTCAGATCCAGATTTCGAGGTCGTTTACTCAAAATTCCAATCCTAGTTCATTCTTTCAACTTTAAGCTTCCGAAACAAGAATTCTCCTTCCAAATCAAGTCTTGACTTCCCGAAATTTAATTTCGACCACGCGTATAAGTCATAACACCTGAAATGAAGCTGCTCTTGGCCTCAGATTGCTGAATGACGCACTAGGGCTCAGAACGACCAATCGGGTCATTACATTCTCTCCCACTTAAACATACATTTGTCCTAGAACGTGCTGAGACCTACACTGGAGTGGTCAGAAATCGCTGTTTAACTTCTCATGCACCTTCCTGTGCTACCACAACTCAGTTAAGCACGTTAGCTCGATCAGTTTTGAACATATTCTCTTTTATTGAAGCAGATACGCCTTAAAGTCCAATTCCAACATCCGAAACTTAATGTTAGGCATGTTTCCAACATGCGCTCATCATATCAATAACTACACGCTGTACCCAGACGTGACTGCATAAATTTGCTGAAATCACAACTTGCACCACTTTACTCATAGGACCATTATAACTTTCTCTTATCAATTAATCGAAATTCCACGAATTTGAGGCTCCCATTGCACCTCATGACCTACATAGGTCTTGCTCTAATTCTTACAATAACACCACGACGGAGAGATGTGCAGAAATTCATAATCAACTACCAAGCCAACCAGTAATTGAGCCTATACTTCTCACAAGAAACATTACCACATTCGGAACCAAATAATAATCTATGCTCCTTAATATATTTCATGTAATTAGATTGCAGTGATCCTAAATCCAACAACCTCGTCTCACCCAGCATGAACTGCTCAGGCAAAAAGCCATCCCGACATGACCAAAAGTCTCATATGATACCACAATGTGCTAATAGGCTACCAATTAGAATGCGACACAAAAAGGAAAATATACTCTGAAAGGAATTTTTAATTAACCCGCTCGCGAATCATGCATGCGACGCGGGCGCACAACTAATATGAGCTTCATAAAATAGGAAACAGAAATCCACTAAGGGTCGTGATGGCGCCGGACACCGCTGTCAGGCAAGCCAACCAGGAATGTATAATCAAATCCCAGTTTTAGTATTTGCAGAAATCATTTTTCTTATACGTTGAATATTAAACAATAAAGATTTTACAAAAAATGTACTTAAAGTCAATAAAGGACTTAATACTGAATAATCTAAAATTCCTCCCAGAACCTGGTGTCACAAGTGCATAAGCATCTACTGATAGGGAAATAAAATACAACCTTCGTCCAAAATATAGTGGATAGGAAATAAATACAATATGTTGAAAGGGACTACACTAGCTACGGGTCGCCTCGAATATGCAACTCACCTACTCCCAGAATCGTCTGCGCTGCTATGCCCAATAGGCTGCTAGAGATACATATACCTGTGCAATAAAAAAATGCACAGAAGTGTAGTATGAGTACGTAAACAACATGTACTCAATGAGTATCCCGCCTAATCTCAAAGAAGTAGAGACGAGATGGTCAACTTCGACACTTACTAGAGGTCAATTGACAATATACTAAAAATGTGAGGAAATCATGGATTTATATAACGGTTCTAATTCACGAAGCCAGAAAATAGGTAAACACCATCAACAAATAATCAAGGATTTTCAAGGTTTACTCTTCATTGTCTTATCAATTTATATCAAGCCAGGAAGGGCAAATTTCACATTTAAAATTCTCAAGCGACAATATAACATGCGCAAATAACATCGAAGCGACGGCCCAGTCCAATAGAAATGTAAATTGTGCATTGCCGAGGGTCGAACAGCACGAACCATAGATACATCTATTTAATCTTCCGAGGTATTCGGCCCGTTCCATAAATAAACACATACCCTGCTCGCGAATCATGCATGTGACGCAGGTAAATAGGGATACATGCTCAATCAGTGAATTAAGAACTTATCGGGGAATATTTATCCAATTAAAATGAATTCTCCTTTAACAAGTTTTAAGAAATGAAGTTTAATCCTTTTAGAAATCACTTATTAACTCAATGTGATTTAAGCAAATCAAGCTATTAATTAGTTCATAAATAATCCAAGTATAACATGTTTTTGGGTCCTAACTACCCGGATAATAGCATAATAGTAGCTACGCACGGACTCTCATCACCTCGTGCGTACGTAGCCCCCACAAATAGGAGCACATAATCAATTATTTCACCTATGGTGACAATTACCTCTCACAAGGTTAGAAAGGAGACTCACCTCGCTCCGAAGATCCAAACCGGCATTCCACGCCCTTCCGAAGACTCTAGTTGATGCACCACGCTCCAAAACTAGTCAATGGTTACGCAAATCAATTAATTTATGCTCAATTATTCATTACAATCTAATTTATAGCAATTCCTAACTCCAACCGAAAAGTTGACCAAAACGCCCTTGGGCCCACGTGCTCGGATTCCAAAATTTTTCGAAGATAAAGATTACCCGTGACCTTAGGAACTCAAATATATAATTTTCTCTAAATTCCATACCCAAAATAGTTGCTAAATTCCAAGAATATAATTTCTAGGTCTTTCTACCAAAACCCCAAATTTTTCTAGAATTGTTATGCTCAAACCCACACATAATTGATGTAATTAACTCAAAATAGGTGGGGATAACTTACCTTATCATTAATGATGAAGACCCTCTCTTGAAACCCCTCCAAGAATCTCCCAAGCCAAGAAAATGTGAGAGAAAATAGCAAAAATCCAATTTTTAAAACACCCTCACTACCTCAGCAATTTCCACTTCTACGGAAATATTTCTGCTTTCGCGGTCCCGCTTCTGCGGACACTGGGCTCCAGCCCACTTTTCGCTTCTGCGAACGTCCCACCGCTTTTACGATTTCGCTTTTGCGGATCTAGGGCCGCTTCTGCGGTCCTGGGCTGCTTCACATCCAACCGCTTCTGCGGCTTCTTCCTCGCTTCTGTGGTCCCAAATCCACAGAAGCGGAAATACTAGAAGCAACAGCTCCAACCCTCCTTCAAACTCCGGCTTCGATCCGTTAACCACAAGGAATCCACTTGAGGCCCCCGGGACCTCAACCTAACATACCCACCAATCCCAAAACACATTACGGACTTGCTCGAGGACTCAAATCATATAAAACAACACTAAAACCATGAATTACACCCCGATTCAAGATTTATGAACTTCAAAATTTCAAATTTCTATTTTCGATGTTTAAACCTATCAAATCACGTCTGATTGACCTCAAATTTTGCGCACAAGTCATATTTAACATTACGGACCTACTCTAACTTTCGGAATCGGATTCCAACCCCAATATCAAAAAGTTGACTTCCGGTCAAACTTCTCAAAACCTTCAATTTTCTATCTTTATCCAAATGACTTCAAAATGACCTACGGACCTCCGAATTCACTTCCGATCGTGCTCCCAACTCCAGAATCACCATACGGAGCTATTCCCAGACTCGGAATCCCACACGGACATCGATAACACCGAAATGCATTTCAAGCCAAACTTAAGAAATTTCTTCCAAAATGCTAACTTCTACAATAGGCGCCAAAATGCTCCCGGGTTATCCAAA
This sequence comes from Nicotiana glauca, assembly GCA_026770625.1. Lineage (NCBI taxonomy): Eukaryota > Viridiplantae > Streptophyta > Magnoliopsida > Solanales > Solanaceae > Nicotiana > Nicotiana glauca. The sequence goes on from MU743421.1 coordinate 121,229, forward strand.
ACCCAATCCGGGCATACGCCCAAGTCCGAAATCATCTTACGAAACTGTTGGAACCTTCAGATCCCGATTCCGAGGTCGTTTACTCAAAATTCCAATCCTAGTTCATTCTTTCAACTTTAAGCTTCCGAAACAAGAATTCTCCTTCCAAATCAACTCTTTACTTCCCGAAATTTAATTCCGACCACGCGTACAAGTCATAACACCTGAAATGAAGCTGCTCTTGGCCTCAGATTGCTGAATGACGCACTAGGGCTCAGAACGACCAGTCGGGTCGTTACATTCTCTCCCACTTAAACATACATTTGTCCTAGAACGTGCTGAGAACTACACTAGAGTGGTCTGAAATCGCTGTTTAACTTCTCATGCACCTTCCCGTGCTACCACAACTCAGTTGAGCACATTAGCTCGATCAGTTCTGAATATATTCTCTTTTATTGAAGCAGATACGCCTTAAAGTCCAATTCCAGCATTCGAAACTTAATGTTAGGACTGTTTCCAACATGCGCTCATCATATCAATAACTACATGCTGTACCCAGACGTGACTGCATAAATTTGCTGAAATCACAACTTGCACCACTTTACTCATAGGACCATAATAACTTTCTCTTATCAATTAATCGAAATTCCACGAATTTGAGGCTCCCATTGCACCTCATGACCTACATAGGTCTTGCTCTAATTCTTACAATAACACCACGATGAGAGAGATGTGCAGAAATTCATAATAAACTACCAAGCCAACCAGTAATTGAGCCTATACTTCTCACAAGAAACATTACCACATTCTGAACCAAATAATAATCTATGCTCCTTAATATATTTCACGTAATCAGATTGCAGTGATCCTAATCCAACAACCTCGTCTCACCCAGTATGAACTGCTCAGGCAACAAGCCATCCCAACATGACCAAAAGTGTCATATGATACCACATTGTGCTAATAGGCTACCAATTAGAATGCGATACAAAAAGGAAAATGAACTCTGAAAGAAATTTTTAATTACCCTGCTCGCGAATCATGCATGCGATGCGAGCGCACAACTAATATGAGCTTCCTTCAGAAAATAGGAAACAAAACACAATAAACAAATATGGGGAACTGTACTGAACATCATGCTGTTGCGACGCACAACCCGATCCAAGTAACATAACCATGGCGGCGTGCCACCCGATCCAAATAACATACCCATGGCGGTGTGCCAACCGATCAACACATAGAACTCACATAAGGAGATATACATCGAGCTAAATTGCTCATTACAACAAGATATCAGATTTGGTCACAAGCACGCTAATTGCATAACACCATCCCTGAGGGGACATATAGCACTATAAGCTACAAAACTCAAGCACAACTGAGGTGCAATATACAATTTGAATCTCAAGAGCCATTTTGCTCATAATACGTCATTTCCACGCGGATCCTCAACACATAAAAAATTTCTCAAGATGTCTTACAACTCACGGGGTGCAACATATCACTACATGAAATATATGACAATGAAATAACAACCTGACTACTCCATAAGGAGCGCATTACTTAAATGAACACAACTGTCCTTACATAGAGCCCATATTCATATTTAAATCCATCCACCGACCTCAAGTCGATCCTGATCATATCAAACTAAGCCAATAACCTTTCAAAGGTCCATACTAATTTCCCTCTTTTCATAACACACAAGAACAACCGTCATAACCGGAGTACTCATCCACAGTCCACAACCCAATAACTGAGTGCCCTCCAAGCATATATTCTCAATTTAATGACATTATCGCAAACCTTCATACTTGGTTTAAATCTTTAACCAATCAAGTGACTACGTGCCACATTAATACAATCTTCCTGTGGGGCACACTCCCATAACCTATCATAATAAATTACTAGGCCTTACCTTCAAACCACCAGCCATACTAACGCCAAAAAGTGATCAAGGATCATTAGCCATGATACAAGCCCTTTTTCACAAAACACCGATCTCAGGTGACGCTGAAGACATTACCAACTTACTTTAATCATCAAAAACTCCTTTTCTGCTCAACCGAACTCGCGACATCCTTGTCAACACTGATCTGCAACCTTGGTCTTCACTTCAAATTCTATACTACTCACTGCACCCAACATGCCAATATACGATAGAACATGCTCTTCATTATAACTCCGGAACTACTAATAGGTTAACACTTCATCATATGAAAACTTTTCACTTAACTAACTTCAGGAGATCCATATTATCACATAGGTGAATTCTCATAACCATAGAATATGCAAATCTCTAAGTATTGGTCTAAGCCACCATAGCCCTTCTGGAATCTGCTTCCACATAATAAGCCATAACAGTAGAATGCTTCTGAATAACATCAATTACGAAGGCTGACAAGCCTGATACGTACTGTCACAATCACTTGCATAACTTGATCACGTTGAAGGAAACTGATCACTAACACCAATACGCCAATTTCAACCATGGCCAATCAATCTACCTTTTTCCAATTTATCCTGGATTGCCTTGGAGATAATACTAACTCCATCCAACACATAACATACTCCATCTACACTTATCTTGAGTGGCCTTGAATCATGAGACCATGCTGTCTCAAATCCCATGAACCATTTCGTACCTCCCAGTTGCCACATCGTAAGTCAAAACATCATAGAACATTCTGTACCTCTTCTCATAGGCTGCTACCAAGCTTGGTTCTTAGCCGTACCTATAGGCTCAAAACCGTTAGGCACCATATTTTACCTCTTTGCATCCACTAGGGCCATTGCTGAGAGACGCATGCTCTGACTTGTCCTGAATATAATTAACTCTATGATTCTTCTAGCACAACCATACACTCTCGACGGAGCACCCGACGGAATCACTCTCAAGTCTGAACATGGGCCAATAAGGCTAATGATAGCACACCTTTACTAATTCCTTCGCTCAAATTTCCACTTATGTTCTCTTCCTGTAGCTGAAATAACCCATCAATATGCTAATCACCAGAAACTTCGCAAGTAGCTAACCATGCAACCCAACCATAAGCGGTGGGACTCTCCCACTTAGCATGAAGCCATTGTTTCACAAATTGGAACTCGCCGGAATTATTTACCTCTTATTGACATGGCCTTACGCATTCCATCACCACAATTCTCGATATCTTACTATAGAAACCCAATAGAATTACTCGCAGAAGCCTCACCAACTACGCGACCACTAACCTGCTTACAGGAATAACCTACCTATAGAATTCACTCCCCGGCATCTTCCAACGCTGCTGCACGGGGTACAATCACTAAGACATCAACAACCCATCCTAGGTCCGAGCTCACTCTCCAGCTATACAAGTCCATTCACCCCTCATGGACATCAATTAAATGTGCGGCAATATTCTTCCAATTCAAAGTTATGCTACATCCTTCTTGATTTAAGCGGATCCTTTCCATTATATTAAATTGTCGACTGCACAAGAATCCCTACTTCAAATTAGATCCGTAGACCCCAATAACCAAGCGCTAATATTCTAAAATTGCTCCAAACCCTCCTTAAGGAACTTGGTCATCCCACTGCAAAGCCCATATGCAACTCCGCCACTGTCCCACTTTGGGTAAACTCACTTCTTTAATCAACTGCTTGACCAGCGCTTCCTAAACCTGGACTTTTAGAAGCTTAAAACTCTTCCTGGCACTTCCCACATGTCCTTCTCATTTTTTGTTGTTCAGTTGCTGCCTTAATAAAATTTATCTTCATAGCACTTGAATTCACATTTCTACTAGCTTTAAACTTTTCCGAAGGCCATCTTTATCGAACTGCCAACATTAGAAATACTGATCAATCCTGAAGCACCGCAGCCTGCGATATTTGACGGTTGTACCTCTGATACTATTTCACAATATCTTGCCCCAAAGGCAAATTGTAGAAGATCATAACACCAACAAACTTAGTACGTTCAATTATGACAACGTCATCCCATCATAGAAGAAAACTCTACTACGCTTGCATTTACCAAGCCTCATTACTTCCACCAGCCCACATCTGACCATCCTTAGTTCAATTGTCCTTCCCCTCCCGGCAATAAAATATTGAATCTCTTGATTATGCACTGAGTAAACCTCTCTTCAAGTCATTCACTGCCCCGACATGTAGGCAATCATCCTACATTCATATCACTACTGCGCAACATTCGTTCATAAGCATCATGGCAACTTGTTCCTAACCTCAGAGCTCTCAAAGGTACCGCTGCTGAGCCGAAACAACATAATATCCTTTCATAAGGCAACGATTATAGCTCAAATAACCCTGCAGGGAGAAACACCCACACCGCATTCATAGTGCTATTAAAATTCTTCAACTCTCGATTTATAACAAGCGCTTCTCGTCGCATAAGATTGAGTGGGAAGGAGACAAAGGCATAAGCCTCACATGAATCAAATCGCACGACAAGGAATCAAGAAGGGAAGTACTCCTAATGGTCTTGCAGCCTCCCAAGGATAAGTACAGATGTCTCCATACCGATCCGCGAGACTCTACTAAACTTGCTCATGACTCGTGAGACCCTAGGAACCTAGTGCTTTGATACCATGTTGTCACGACCCAAAATCCACTAAGGGTCATGATGGCGCCGGACACCGCTATCAGGCAAGCCAACCAGGAATGTATAATCAAAACCCAGTTTTAGTATTTGCGGAAATCATTTTTCTTATACATTGAATATTAAACAATAAAGATTTTACAAAAAAATGTACTTAAAGTCAATAAAGGACTTAATACTGAATAATCTAAAATTCCTCCCAGAACCTGGTGTCACAAGTGCATAAGCATCTACTGATAGGGAAATAAAATACAACCTTCGTCCAAAATATAGTGGATAGGAAACAAATACAATATGTTGAAAGGGACTACACTAGTTGCGGGCCGCCTCGAATATGCAACTCACCTACTCCCAGAATCGTCCGCGCTGCTATGCCCAGTAGGCTGCTAGAGATACATATACCTGTCCAACAAAAAAATGCACAGAAGTGTAGTATGAGTACGTAAACAACATGTACTCAATGAGTATCCCGCCTAATCTCAAAGAAGTGGAGACGAGATGGTCAACTTTGACACTTACTAGAGGTCAATTGACAATATACTAAAAATGTGAGGAAATCATGGATTTATATAGCTGTTCTAATTCACAAAGCCAGAAAATAGGTAAACACCATCAACAAATAATCAAGGATTTTCAAGGTTTACTCTTCATTGACTTATCAATTTATATCAAGCCAGGAAGGGCAAATTTCACATTTAAAATTCTCAAGCGACAATATAACATGCGCAAATCACACCGAAGCGACGGCCCAGTCCAATAGAAATGTAAATTGTGCATTGCCGAGGGTTGAACGGCACGAACCATAGATTCATCTATTTAATCTTCCGAGGTATTCGGCCTGTTCCATAAATAAACACATATCCTACTTGCGAATCATGCATGCGACGCAGGTAAATAGGAATACATGCTCAATCAGTCAATTAAGAACTTATCGGGGAATATTTATCCAATTAGAATGAATTCTCCTTTAACAAGTTTTAAGAAAAGAAGTTTAATCCTTTTAGAAATTCACTTATTAACTCAATGTGATTTAAGCAACTCAAGTTATTAATTAGTTCATAAATAATCCAAGTATAACATGTTTTTGGGTCCTAACTACCCGGATAATAGCATAATAGTAGCTACGCACGGACTCTCGTCACCTCGTGCGTACGTATCCCCCACAAATAGGAGCACATAATCAATTATTTCGCCTATGGGGACAATTACCTCTCACAAGGTTAGAAAGGAGACTCACCTCGCTCCGAAAATCCAAACCGGCATTCCACGCCCTTCCAAAGACTGTAATTGATGTATTACACTCCAAAACTAGCCAATGGTTACGCAAATCCATTAATTTATGCTCAATTATTCATTACAATCTAATTTATAGCAATTCCTAACTCCGATCAAAAAATTGACCTAAATGCCCTCGGGCTCACATGCCCGGATTCCAAAAATTTTTGAAGATAAAGATTACCCATGACCTTAGGATCTCAAATATATAATTTTCTCTAAAGAGTGGCTAAATTCCAAGAATATAATTTCTAGGTCTTTCTACCAAAACCCCAAATTGTTCGACAATTTTCATGCTCAAATCCATACATAGTTGATGTATTTAACTCAAAATAGGTGGGCATAAATTGCCTTATCATTAATGATGAAGATCCTCTCTTGAAACCCCTCCAAGAATCGCCCAAGCCAAGAAAATATGAGAGAAAATAGCCAAAATCCGATTTTTAAAACACCCTCACTGCCTCAGCAATTTCCGCTTCTGCGGTCCCGCTATTGCGGACAAAACGCCACTTCTGCGGACACTGGCTCCATCCCACTTTTCGCTTCTGCGGACTTCCCACCGCTTCTGCGGTTCCACTTTTGCGGATCTAGGGCCGCTTCTGCGGTCTTGGGCTGCTTCACATCCAACCGCTTCTGCGGCATCTTCCTCACTTTTGCGGGGCCGCTTCTGCGGTCCCAACTCCGCAGAAGTGGAAATATAAGAAGCAGCAGCTCCAGCCCTCCTTCAAACTCCAGCTTCGATCCATTAGTCACCCGGAATCCACCCGAGGCCCCCGGGACCTCAACCAAACCTACCAACCAATCCCAAAACACATTATGGACTTGCTCGAGGCCTCAAATAATATCAAAAAATGCTAGAACCATGAATTACACCCCGATTCAAGCTTTATGAACTTCAAAATTTCAAACTTCTATTTCCGATGTTTAAACCTATCAAATGACGTGCGACTGACCTCGAATTTTGCGCACATGTCATATTTGACAATACAGACCTACTCAAACTTTCGGAATCGGATTCCGACCCTGATATCAAAAAGTCCACTTCCGATCAAGCTTCTCAAAACCTTCAATTTTCTATCTTTAGCCAAATGACTTCAAAATGACCTACGGACCTCCGAATTCACTTCCGATCATGCTCCCAACTCCAGAATCACCTTACGTAGCTATTCCTAGACTTAGAATCCAACACGAACATTGATAACACTGAAATTCACTTCAAGCCAAACTTAAGAAATTTCTTCCAAAATGCTAACTTCCACAATAGGCGCTAAAACGCTCCCGGGTTATCCAAAACCCAATCTAGGCATACGCCTAAGTCCAAAATCATCATAAAAACCTACTGGAACCTTCAGATCCTGATTCTGAGGTTGTTTACTCAAAATTCCAATCCTAGTTCATTCTTTCAACTTTAAGCTTCCAAAACAAGAATTCTCCTTCCAAACCAGCTCTGGACTTCCTAACATTTAAATCCGACCATGCGTACAAGTCATAACACATGAAATGAAGTTGCTCTTAGCCTCGGACTGTTGAATGATGTGCTAGGGCTCAAAACGATCGTTCATGTCATTACATGACACGTCCTGACCAATGCCATGGCTATGTACTGCGATGTCCTGACACTTCCTGACCCTTGCCATGGCTATGTCCTGCGAGATCCTGAAAATTCATGACCCGTGCTATGGCCGCATCCTGTCATGTCCTACGATGTCTTTATACGTGCCTTGGCCATGTCCTACAATGTCTTGACACGTGCCTTGGCCATGTCCTGCGGCGTCCTGACACGTCCCGACCCATGCTAAGGCCCTGTCTTGCAACGTCGTAACACGTCCTAATAGGTCCTAACCCGTGAGATGGCTATTCCTTATGACGTCCTGACACGTCCTTTGGTCACGCCATGCCATGACCTGCGACGTCCTGACACATGCCATGGCCATGTGTTGCAATGTCCTAACATGTCTTAACCCGTGTCATGGACATGTACTACGATGTCCAGACACTTTCTAACCCATGCCATGGCCATGTCCTGCGATGTCCTAAACCATGCCATGTCCATATCCTGCGACGTCCTGACATTTCCTAACACGTGCGATGGCCACATCCTTCCATGTCCTGTGACGTCCTGACACATGCTATGGTCGTGTCCTGCGATGTCTTGACACGTCGTGACTCGTGCCATGGCCCTGTCCTGTGATGTCCTAACACGTTCTAACAGGTCCTGACCTGTGCGATGCCCATTTTTTATGACGTACTAACATGTCCTTTGGATACGCCATGCCATGACCCTCGAAGTCCTGACACGTCCTGACATGTACAATGGCTACAAGTTGCAATGTCCTGACACATCCTGACCCGTGCCATGGCCATGTCCTATGATGTCCTAACACTTCGTGACCAGTGCCATGGCCATGTCATGCGATGTCCTGACACGTGCTATGGCCATGTCCTATGACGTCCTGAGATGTCCTGACCCATGCCATGGCCATGTCCTACAACGTCCTAACACGTCTTGTGGCCACCATGCGACGTCCTGACATGTCCTGACATGTGCCATGGCCACGTCATACAACATCCTGACCTGTGCCATGGCCACGCCCCGCCATGTCCTATAGCCACGTCCCGCGACGTCAAGAAATGAGTTGACCCGTGCCATGGCCACGCCCTTCCATGTCTTGAGACGTCGTGACATGTCCTAACACGTGCCATGGCGATGTCCTGCAACATTTTGACACGTCCTGACCCATGCCGTGGGCACACCCTACCATGTTCTAAGATTTCCTAACACGTACCATGGCCATGTCCTAAGATATCCTAACACGTACCATGGCCATGTCCTGTGATGTCCTGACATATTTTGATATGTACCATGGCCATGTCCTGCGACGTCCTAACATATCCTAACACGTGCCATGGCCAAGTCCTATGACATCCTAACACGTCCTGACCCGTGCCATGGCTATACCCTGCCATGTCCTACAATTTCCTGACATGTTCTATTGCTATGTCCTGTACACATCCTGACTCGTGCCATGGCCATGTCATGCGATGTCCTAACACATGCCACGGATATGGCTTGCGACATCCTAACACGTCCTAACATGTCCTGACCCGGGCAGTACCATATCCTGCAACGTCTTGACAAGTCGTGACATGTGCCATTGCCATGTCCTACGACATCCTGACATGTCTTGAAAAGTGCCATGTCCATGCCCTTCCATGTCCTGTGATGTCCAAACACGTCTTGACACGTGCCATGGACATGTCCTACGATGTCCTGACACGTCCTGACCCGTGCCATGGACATGTTCAACCTTGTCCTGTGATGTCCTGAAAAATCCTAACACATGCCATGGCCATGTATGACATGTGCCATGGCCATGTCCCACAACATTCTGACAAATTCCATGGCCATGTCCTACGACGTCCTGACACATCCTAACATGTGCCATGTCCATATTCTGCGACCTCCTGACATATCCTGGCACGTGCCATGGCCATGCCCTGCAATGTCGTGACACATCCTAACACATCCTGACCTGTGCCATGGTGATGTCCTACGATGTCCTGACACGTGCCATAGCCATGCCCTACGACCTCCTAACACATCCTGACCCGTGCCATGGCTATGTGTTATGACACGAGCCATGGCCATGTACTGCGACATCCTTACACTTCCTAACCCGTGCCATTGCCATGCCCTGCCATGTCCTACAACATCCTGACACGTCTTGACAAGTGCCATGGCCATGCCGTGCCATGTCGTGTGGCGTCCAGATATGTCTTGACACGTGCCATGGCCATGTCCTGCGATGTCCTGACACGTCCTGACCCGTGCCATGGCTATGCCCAACCTTAGCCTGTGATGTCCTGAAACATCCTGACACGTGCCATGCCCATGTCCTGTAATGGGCTGACATGTCTTGACCCATGCCATGGACTTGTCCTGCAACGCCCTGACACGTGCCTTGGTCATGTCCTGACATGTGTCATGGCCATGTCCTACAACGTTCTGACAAGTGCCATGGCCATGCCCTACGACGTCCTTACACATCCTGACACATCCTAACATGTGCCATGTCCATGCCCTGCGACGTCGTGACACGTCCTAACACGTCCTTACCCATGCTATGGCAATGTCCTACGATGTCCTGACACGTGCCATACCTATGCCCTACGACCTCCTAACACGTCCTGACCCGTGCCATGGCTATGTTCTACGATACGAGCCATGGCCATGTACTGCGATGTCCTGACACTTCCTAACACATGCCATTACCACACCCTGCCATGTCCTACGACGTCCTAACACGTCTTGACAAGTGCCATGGCTATGCCCTGCCATGTCTTGTGACGTCCAGGCACGTCTTGACACGTGCCATGGCCATGTCCTGTGACGTCCCAACACGTCCTGACCCATGCCGTGGCCACACCCTACCATGTCAATTGATGTCCTAACACGTACCATGGCCATGTCCTGTGATGTCCCGACACGTCCTGACATCTGCCATGGCCATGTTCTACAACCTCCTAGCACATCCTGGCACGTGCCATGGCCTTGTCCTGGGACATCCTGACACGTCCTAACATGTCTTGACTCGTGCCATGGCCATATCCTGCGACGTCCTGACAAGTCCTGATAGGTGACATGGCCATGCCCTGCCATGTCCTGTGACCTCTAGACATGTATTGACACGTGCCATGGCTATGTCCTATGACGTCCTAACACGTCCTGACACATCTTGACATATGCCATGGCCATGTTTTGCGATCTACTAACACATCTTAGCACGTGCCATGGCCATGTCTTGCGACGTCCTAACACATCCTGACCTGTGCATGGCCATTTCCTGTAATGTCCTGACAAGTCCTAACACGTGCCATGGCCATGCCCTGCCATGTACTTCGACCTCCAGACATGTCTTGACACATGCCATGGCCACGCCCTATCATGTCCTGTGACGTCTTCACAAGTCCTGTCATGTTCCATTGCCATGCCCTGCCATGTCCTACAATGTCGTGACACATCTTGACACGTGCCATGGCCATGCCCTACCATGTCCGGTGACATCCAGACACATCTTAACATGTTCCATGGCCATGTCCTGTGATGTCCTGACACATCCTGACTCGTGCCGTGGCCATGTCCTACCATGTCAAGCGATGTCCTAAAACATCTTGACACGTGCCATGCCCATGTCCTGTGACATCCTGACCCGTGCTATGGCATTGTCCTGCAACATCCTGACACGTGCCATAGCCATATCCGGCGATGTCCTGACACTTCCTGACTCGTGCGATGGCTATGTTCTGCAACCTCCTGACACGTGCCATGGCCACATCCTGCGATATCCTAACACGTCCTAACCTGTGCCATGGACCTGTCCTGCGACGTCCTGACATGTTATGTGGCCACATCCTGCGATGTCCTGACACGTGCCATTTTAATGTCCTACAACGTCCAGACACGTCCAGGCCCGTGCAATGGTCATGCCCTGCCATGTCCTACGATATCCTGACACATCCTGACATGTGCCATGGCCATGTTCTACGACCTCTATAAGACCTGACACGTGACATGGCCATGTCCTGCGACATCCTGACACATCCTAACATGTCCTAACCCGTTCCACAACCATGTCCTGCGATGTCTTGATAAGTCCTCAGAGCCATGGTTGTGTCTTACGACATCCTGACACTTTTTGACCAGGGCCATGTCCTGCGAAATCCCGACACGTCCTATCCTGTGCCATGGCCATGTCCTGTCACGTCCTAACAAGTGCCATGGCCATGCCCTGCGACGTTCTGACACGTCCTTACACGTGCCATGGCTATGCACTATGATGTCTTGACACGTGCTATGGCCATGCCCTATGATGTCCTGACACGTCCTGACATGTGCCATCACCATGTCCTACGACACCCTGACACATCCTGTGACCACGTCCTACAACATTCTGACACGTTCGTACCCGTGCCATGGCCATGCCCTGCCATGTCCTGCGATGTCCTAACATATCCTAACACGTGTCGTGTCCATATCTTGCGACATCATTACACGTCCTGATTTGTGCCATATCCATACCTTGCCATGTCCTGCGACGTCCTGAAACGTGCCATGGCCATGTCTTGAGATGTCCTGACCCATTCCTTGGCCATGTCCTGTAACGTCCTGACACATTTTTACACGTGCCATGGCCATGTCCTGTGATGTTCTGATACGTCCTGACACGTGCCATGGCCATGCTCTGCTACCTCCTGACACGTCCTGACACGTGCTATGTCCATGTGCTACGACACGTGCCATGGCCATCTTCTGCAACATCTTGATGTGTCCTGACCCGTGCTATGGCCCTATTCAGTGACGTCCTGATAGGTCTTGACCTGTGCGATGGCCATTTCCTACGACGTCCTTACACATCCTTCGGTCACACCATGCCATGAACTGCATCATCCTGATACGTCCTTATATGTGCTATGGCCATGTTTTGTGATGTCCTAAAACATCTCGACCCGTGCCATGGCCATGGCCATGTCCTACGACGTCCCAACACTTCCTGACTCGTGAAATGCCCATATCTTGTGATGTCCTGACACGTGCCATGACAATGTCTTGTAACATCCTGAGACATCCTGACCCGTGCCATGGTCATGTCCTATGACGTCCTAATATGTCATTTGGCCACCCTGCGATGTCTTGACACGTCATGACATATGCCGAGTCCATGTCGTACGACGTACTGACCCGTGCCATGGCCATGCTCTGCTATGTCATGCGACATCCTGATACATCTTGTAATGTGCCATGGTCATTTCCTGGGATGTCCTAACATGCCCTAGCCCGTGCCATATCCATGTCCTGCGACGTTCTGACACATTCAGACACGTACCATGCCCATGTACTGCGACATCCTGACATGTCCTAACCCGTGCCATGGCCATATCCTACAACATCCTAAAACTTTCTAACCCATGACATGGCCATGTCATGCGACGTCCTAACACGTGCCATGGCCATGTCCAGCAATGTCCTGACACGTACTAACCCGTTCCATGGCCCTGTCCTGCAACGTCCTAATACTTCCTAACCCGTGCTATGGCCATGTCCTACGACGTCCTGAAACGTGCCATAGCCACGTGCTGTGGCATCTTGGGACGTCCTGACTCATGCCATTTCCATTTCCTGCGACGTCCTGGCATGTCTTGTGGCCACGTCCTGCGACGTCTTGACATGTGCCATGGCCATGTCCTCCGAGGTCTTGACACATACTGACACATCCTTACCCATGTCATGGCCATGTCCTGCCATGTCCTGTAAAGTCCTAACACACCCTTCGCCCATGTCGTGTAAGGTCGTGACACGTCCTGACCTATGTTATGGCCATGCCCTGCCATGTCCTGCGATGTCTCTACACGTCTTGACACATGCCATGGCCACGCCTTGCCGTGTCCAGAGACATTCTGACATACCCTTTGGCCACATCCTATGATATTCTGACCCGTGCCATGGCCATGCCCTGCCATGTCCTATGACGTCCTAAAATATCCTGTGGCCACATCCTGTGATGTCCTGACATGTCCTGTGGCCATATCCTGCGATGTCCTGACATGTCTTGAACCGTGCCACGGCCACGCCCTGCTATGTCCTGCGACATTCTAACATGTCCTAACATGTTACATAGCAATATCCTACGAGATCCTGACACATCCTGATCCGTACAATGGCCACACTCTACCGTCCTGACACATCTTGACCCGTGCCATGGCCATGTCCTGCAACGCCAAAACATGGCCTGACCTGTGCCATGGCCATGTCCTGCGATATCCTGACATGTGCCATGGCCACATCCTATGACGATCTGACATGTCCTAACACGTGCCATGGACAAGTCCTGCAATATCCTAACACGTGCTATGGGCATGTCCTGAGATGTCCTGAGATGTCCTGACACGTCCTAACATATGACATATCCATGTCCTACTATGTCCTGACACCTCCTGACATATGCCATGGCCATGTCGTACAACATCCGGATCGAGCCATGGCCATGCCCTACCATGACCTATGACATCCCAACACGTCCTGTGGCCACGTTCGATGACATCCTGACAAGTCCTGAACCATGCCATGGCCATGCCCTGCAATGTTTTGCGACATCCTACCACGTGCAGTGGCCATGTCATGCGACGTCCTAACACTTCCTGATCCATGCCATGGCCACATCCTTCCATGTCCTTCGATTTCCTAACACATGTCATGGCCATGTCCTGCGACATCCTGACACGTCCTGAATTGTGCCATGGCCATGTCCTGCGATCTCCTGACATATCCTGGCACGTGCCATGGCCATGTCCTACGACTTCCGAGCACATCCTAATGTGTCCTAACTCGTGCCATGGCAATTTCCTGCGACGTCCTGACATGTGCCATGGCTATGCCATGCGACCTCCCAACACGTCCTGACCCGTGTCATGGCAATGTGCTACAACACCTGCCATGTCCATGTCCTGCGATGTCCTGACATTTCCTGATCTGTGCCATAGCAGTGTCCTGCCATGTCCTATGACGTCTTGACACATGCCTTGGCCATGTCCTACGACATCCCAATCCGTGCCACGGCCCTGTCCTGTGATATCCTAACACGTCCTGACAGGTCCTGACATGTCCTTTGGTCACGCCATGACATGACCTGCGACATCCTGACACGTGCCATGGCCAAGTGTTGCAATGTCTTGACATGTCTTGACCCATGCCATGGCCATGTACTGCGATTTCCTGACACTTCCTAACCCGTTCCATGGCCATGTTTACCGATGTCCTAACACATGCCATGGCCATGTCCTTGGGACGTCCTGACCCGTGCCATGGCCATGTCCTATACATCTTGATATGTCCTCTGGCCACCCTGCGACGTACTGACATGTCATGACATATGCCATGGCCATGTCCTATGACGTCCTGACCCGTGCCATAGCCATGCCTTGCCATGTCATATAACATCTTGACACGTCCTAAGGCCACATTCGGTGATGTCTTGACACGTGCTAAACCATGCCATTGCCATGCCCTGCCATGTCCTGCGATGTCCTGACACATCCTAACACATTCCATGGCCATGTCCTACGACGTCCTGACACGTCCTGACCCCATACCATGACCACACTTTGCCAGGTCCTACAACGTCCTGACAAGTCCTGGCACATGCCATGGCCACACCCTGCCATGCCGTGTGACCTCCTGACACATCTTGACACGTGCCATGGCCACGCCCTGCCATGTCCTACTATGTCCTGACACGTTTTGTAATGTGCCATGCTCATTTCCTGCGACGTCCTAACACGTCCTGAACCATGCCACTACTATGTCCTACCATGTCCTATCACATCCTAACTCATGCCCATGTACTACAACATCCTAACACGTCCTGACCCGTGCCATGGCCTTGTCCTGTAATGTCCTGACACTTCCTGACCCGTGCCATGGCCATGTCCTGCGACGTCCTGACATGTACTAACCTGTGCCATGGCCATGTCCTGCAACGTCCTAACACTTCCTAACCCGTGCTATGGCCATGTCCTACAACGTCCTGACACATCGTGAAATGTGCCATAGCCTTATGCTGCGGCATCCTGACACGTCCTGACCTGGCCATTTCTATTTCCTGCGACATCCTGTGGCCACGTCCTGCAATGTCCTAGACACGTTCCATGGCCATGTCCTGTGACGTCCTGACATATCCTTACTCGTGCCATGGCCATGCCGTGCCATGTCCTGTGACGTCCTGACACACCCTTTGGGCACGTCCTGTAACATCGTGACACGTCCTGAACCATGCTATGGCCAGGCCCTGCCATATCCTACGACGTCCCTACACATCTTGATTCATACCATGGCCTTGCCCTGCCATGTCCTAAGACATTTTGACACGTCCTTTGGCCATATCCTGCGATGTCTTGACCCGTGCCATGGCCACGCCCTACTATGTCCTGCAACGTCCTGACACGTCCTGTGGCCACATCCTGCGATGTCCTAACACATTTTGTAGCCACATCCTGTGATGTCCTGACACGTCTTGACCTGCTACATAGCCATGCCCTTCCATGTTCTGTGACATCCTAACACGTCCTAATATGTTCCATGGCCATATCATCTAAGGTCCTGACACATCCTGATCCGTACAATGGCCAAAGCCTGCCATGTCCTACTACATCCTGACATATGTCATGCCCATGTCTTGCACCACACTGACACACCCTGACCCATGCCATGGCAATTTCTTGTGATGTCATAACAAGTCCTGACCTGTTCCATGGCCATGTCCTGCGACATCCTGACATATCCTAACACGTGCCAAGGACATGTCATGTGACTTCCTGACATGTGCCATGGGCATGCCCTGCAACATCCTGACACATCCTTAGATATGCCATAGTCATGTCCTATGATGTCCTGACACGTCCTAACACGTGCCATGGTCATGCCCTGCCATGTCCGGTGACGTCCTGACACGTCCAGACATGTGTCATAGCCATGTTGTATGACGTCCTGACACATACCATGGCTATGTTCTATGACGTCCTGACACGTCATGACAAGTACCATTGCCATGTCATGCGACGTTCTGGAACGTCCTGACCCATGCCATGGCCACGTCCTGTGACGTCATAGCACGTCCTGACACGTGCCATGGCCACACCCTGCCATGTCCTACGACATCCTGACACATGCCATAGGCACGTCCTGCAACATCCTAACACATGTTAACACGTCCTAACCATTGCTATGGCCATATCCTGCGATGTCCTTACTCGTGCCATAGCCAGGCACTGCCATGTCCTGTGATATCCTTACACATTCCATGGCCATATCTTGCGACGTCCTGACACTTCCTAACCCATGCAATAGCCATGTCCTACTACGTCCTGACACGTGCCATGGCCAATCTTGTAATGTCCTGACACGTGCTATGGCCATGTCCTACGACGTCCTGACACATCCTGTGACCACATCCTATGACGTCCTAACACGTGCCATGGCCATGTCCTTTAACATCCTGACACGTCCTAACCCGTGCCATGGCCACACCCAGCCATGTCCTGCGACGTCTTGACTTGTTCTATTTCTATGATCTGCGACCTCCTGACACATCCTTACTTGATACATGGCCATATCCTGCAACTAATCTGTCCTAACACGTCCTGACCTGTGCCATGGCCATGTCCTGCGACGTCCTGACAAGTCATGAGACATGCCATGGCCATGACCTGCCATGTCCTGTGACATCCTAACATGTCTTGACATGTGCTACGGCCATGCCCTGCCATGTCCTACGACATCCAAACATGTCTTCAAACGTGCCATCCCCATGTCCTGGAATGTCCTGACCCGTGCCATGGCTTTGTCCTGCGACATCTTGACACGTGCCAATGGCATATCCTACGACATTTTAACACGTCCTGACATGTGCCATGGCCATGTCCTACCAAGTCCTGCGACCTCTCGACACGTCTTGACACGTGCCATGGCCATGTCCTGCAATGTCCTGACACGTCCTGATATGTGCCATGGCCATGTTATGCAACCTGCTAACACGTCTTGGCACGTTCTATGGCCATGTCTTGTGACGTCCTGACACGTCTTAACACGTCCTGACCCGTGCCATAGCCATGTCTTATGACGTCCTGACAGGTACTGTCATGTGCCATGGCCACGCCCTGCCATGTCCTGCTACCTCCTAACACGTCTTGACACGTGCCATCGCCATTTCCTATGACGTCCTAACATGTCCTTTGCTCATGCCATGCCATGACCTGCAACGTCCTGACACCTGCCATGGCCATGTGTTGCGATGTCTTGACACATACTGACCCGTGCCATGGCGATGTACTACGATGTCCTGACACTTCCTAACCCATGCCATGGCCATGTTTACCGATGTCCTCACACATGCCATGGCCATGTCCTTGTGACATCCTGCCCCTTCCATGGCCATGTCCTACGACATCCTAACATGTCCTCTGGCCACCCTGTGACATCCTGACACGTCATGACATATGCCATGGCCATGTCCTACGACGTCCGGACTCATGCCATGGCCATGCCTTGCCATTTCTTGCGACGTCTTGACATGTCCTGGGGCCATATTCGGCTATGTCTTGACACATGTTGAACCATGCCATGGCCATGCCCTGCCATGTCCTGCGACGTCCTGACACGTCCTAACACGTGCCATGGCTATATCCTGCGACGTCCTGACACGTCCTGACCCATGCCATGACCCCACCTTCCCATGTCCTACAACGTCCTGACAAGTCCTAACACGTTCCATGGCTACGCCCTACCATATCTTGCAACCTCCTGACCCATCTTGACACGTGCTATGGCCATGCCCTGCCATGTCCTACGATGTACTGACACGTCTTGTAACGTGCCATGCTCATTTCTTGCGACATCCTAACATATCCTGAACCGTGCCACAGCCACGTCCTACCATGTCCTATGACATCCTAACTCATGCCCATGTACTACGACATCCTAACACGTCCTGACCCGTGCCATGGCCATGTCCTGTGATATCCTGATACTTCCTGACCTGTGCGATGGCCATGTCCTATGACGTCCTGACATGTACTAACCCGTGCCATGTCCATGTCCTGCAACGTCCTAACACTTCCTGACCCGTCTATGGCCATGACCTGCAATGTCCTGACACGTCCTAAAACGTGCCACAGCCACGTGCTTCAGCATGATGACACATCTAGACCCGGCCATTTCTATTTCCTGCAACGTCTTGACACATCCTGTGGCCACGTCTTGCAATGTCCTGACGCGTGCCATGGCCATGTCTTGTGACGTCCTGACATATCCTTACTCGTGCCATGGCCACTCCGTGCCATGTCCTGCAATGTCCTGACACACCTTTTGGCCACGTCCTATAACATCGTGACACGTATTGACCCATGCCATGGCCAAGCCCTGCCATATCCTGCGACGTCCCTACACATCTTGATTCATGCCATGGCCACGCCCTACCATGTCCTGAGACGTTTTGACACGTTCTTTGGCCATATCTTGCAACGTCCTTACCCGTTCCATTGCCATGCCCTACTATGTCCTGCAATGTCCTGACACGTCCTGTGGCCACATCCTGTGAAATCCTGACACATCCTGTGGCCACATCCTATGATGTCCTAACACGTCTTAACCCGCTCCATGGTCACGCCCTTCCATGTCCTGCGACGTTCTAACACGTCCTAACATGTTCCATGGCCATATCCTCCAAGGTCCTGACACATCCTGATCTGTGCAATTGCCATAGACTGTCATGTCCTGTATATCCTGACATATGTCATGGCCATGTCTTGCACTATCATGACACACCCTGACCCGTGCCATGGCCATATCCAGTGATGTCCTAACACTTCCTTACCTGTGCCATGGCCATGTCTTGGGACATCCTGATACGTGCCATGGCCATGTCCTGCGACGTCCTGACATGTCCTAACATGTGCCAAGGACATGTCCTGCGACTTCCTGACAGGTGCCATGGGCATGCCTTGCAACATCCTGACACTTCCTTACATATGCCATAGTTATGTCCTATGAGGTCCTAACATGTCCTAACACGTGCCATGGCCACGCCCTGCCATATCTAGTGACATCCTGACATGTGCCATGGCCATGTTCTACAACATCCTGACATGTCCTGACACATACCATGGCCATGTTCTATGACGTCCTGACACATCTTGACACGTACCATTGCCATGTCCTGCGATATCCTGGCACATCCTTACCCGTTCCATGGCCACATCCTGTGACGTCCTGGCATGTCCTAACACGTGCCATGGCCACACCCTGCCATGTCCTACGACGTCCTGACACGTGTCATGGGCACATCCTGCGATGTCCTGACACATGCTAACACGCCTGACCATTTCCATGGCCATATCTTGCGATGTCCTGACACGTCCTTACACGTGCTATAGCTAGGCACTGCCATGTCCTATGACATCTTAACACGTTCCATGGCCATATCCTGCAACGTCCTGACACGTCCTGACCCGTGCCATGGCCATATCCTGCGATGTCCTGACACTTCCTAACCCGTGTGATGGCCATGTCCTGCTACGTCCTGACATATGCCACGGCCACGTCCTGTGATGTCCTGACCCGTGCCATGGCCATACCCAGCTATGTCCTGCGACATCGTGACACGTCCTGACATATGCCATATCCATAATCTACGACCTTCTGACACGTCCAGACATGAGACATGGCCATATCCTTCAACTAATCTGTCCTAACACGTCCAGACCCATGCCACGGGCATGTCCTGTGGTGTCCTAAAAAGTCATGAGACATGCCATTGCCATCCCCTGCCATGTCCTGTGACGTCCTGACATGTCTTGATACGTTCCATGGCTATGCCTGCCATGTCCTACGACATCCAGACACGTCTTCAGACGTGTCGTCCCCATGTCTTACGATGTCCTGACACATCTTGAACCGTGCCATGGCCATGTCCTACCATGTCCTATGATGTCCTGAAACATCCTTACACATGCCATGCCCATGTCCTGGAATGTCCTGACACGTCCTTACCCGTGCCATGGCCATGTCCTACGACATCTTAACACGTGCCAATGGCATGTCCTGCGACGTCCTGACACGTCCTGACACGTGCCATGATCATGTCCCGCCATGTCCTGCGACCTCTTGACACATTTTGACACGTGCCATGGCCATGTCCTGCAATGTCCTAACACGTCCTGACACGTCCTGATATGTGTCATGGCCATGTTGTGTGACCTTCTAACACGTCTTGGTACGTGCTATGGCGATGTCCTGTGACGTCCTGACACATCCTGACCCGTGCCATGGCCATGTATTGCGACGTCCTAATAGGTTATGTCACGTGCCATAACCATGCCCTGCCATGTCCTACTACCTCCTAACACGTCTTGACACGTGCCATGGCCATATCCTGCGACATCCTGAGACTTCCTAACCCGTGTGATGGCCACGTCCTTCCATGTCCTGTGACGTCCTGACACATGCTATGGCCATGTCTTGTGACGTCTTGACACGTCGTGACCTATGCCATGGCCCTATCCTGTGACGTTTTGACACGTTCTAACAGGTCCTGACTTGTGCGATGCCTATTTTCTATGACGTACTAACATGTCCTTTGGACATGCCATGCCATGACCCTCGACATCCTGACACGTCCTGACATGTGATATGGCTATGAGTTGCAATGTCCTGACAAGTCCTGACCCATGCCATGGCCATGTCGTACGACGTCCTAACACTTCCTGACCCTTGCCATGGCCATGTCATGCGATGTCCTGACACGTGCTATCGCTATATCCTCTAACATCATGAGATGTCCTGACCCATGCCATGGCCATGTCCCATGCGACATCCTGACATGTCTTGTGGCCCCATGCGACGTCCTAAAACGTCCTGACATGTGCCATGGCCATGTCATACAACATCCTGACCTGTTCCATGGCCACGCCCTACCATGTCCTATGACGTCCTGACATTTCCTATAGCCACATCCCGCGACGTCAAGACACGTGTTGACCCATGCCATGGCCACGCCCTTCCATGTCCTGCGACGTCCTGACATGTCCTAATACATACCATGGTGATGTCTTGCGATGTCTTGACACGTCAAGTCCTGACACGTTCCATTGCCATGCCATGCCATGTCCTGCAACATCTTGACACGTGTCATGGCCATGCCCTACCATGTTCGGTGATGTCCGGACACGTCTTAACATGTGCCATGGCCATGTCCTGTAAAGTCCTAATACATCCTGACCTGTGCCATGACCATGTCCTACCATGTCAGATATCCTGAAACATCCCGACACGTGCCATGCCCATGTCCTGTGACGTCCTGATCCGTGCTATGGCTTTGTCCTGCGACGTCCTGACACGTGTCATGGTCATATCCGGTGATGTCCTGACACTTCCTAACCCGTGCGATGGCTATGTCCTGCGACCTCTTGACACGTGCCATGGCCACATCCTGTGATGTCCTAACATGTCCTGACCCATGCCATGGACATGTCCTGCAACGTCCTGACATGTCATGTGGCCACGTCCTGTGATGTCATGACACGTGCCATTTCCATGTCCTGCAACGTCCTGACACGTCCAGACCCGTGCAATGGCCATGCCCTACCAGGTCCTCCGACATCCTGGCACATCCAGACATGTGCCATAGCCATGTTTTACGACCTCCAGAAGACCTGACACGTGACATGGCCATGTCGTTCGATGTCTTAACACGTCCTAACACATCCTGACCCATGCTACAGCCATGTCCTGTGACGTCCTAACAAGTCCTCAGAGCCATGGCCATGTCCTCTGACATCCTGACACTTCCTGACCAGTGCCATGGCCATGTCCTGCATCATCCGGACACGTGCCATGGCCATATCCTGCAACTTCCTGACACGTCCTATCCCGTTCTATGGCCATGTCCTGTCACATCCTAACAAGTACCATGGCCATGTCTTACGACATCCTGATGCATCCTTACACGTGCCATGGCCATGCCCTGCGATGTCTTGACATGTTCTATGGCCATGCCCTATGATGTCCTAGCAAGTCCTGACATATGCTATCGCCATGTCCTACAACATCCTGACATATCCTGTGACCACGTCCTACAATGTCCTGACACGTCTTGACCCGTGCCATGGCCATGCCCTGCCATATCCTGCAACGTCTTGACACGTCCTAACACGTGTCATGGCCATATCTTTTGATATACTAACACGTCCTGACCTTTCCATAGCCATACCTTACCATGTCCTGCGACATCCTGACACGTACCATGGACATGTCTTGAGATGTCCTGACCCGTGCCATGGCCATGTCCTGCGATGTCCTGATACGTTCTGACACGTGCCATGGCCATGTCCTGCGATGTCCTGACACGTCCTGCGTGCCATGGCCATTATATGCTACCTCCTAACACGTCCTTACATGTGCCATGTACATGTGCTACGACACGTATCATGGCCATTTTCTTCAACGTCCTGGTACGTCCTGACCCATGCCATGGCCCTGTCCGGCAACGTCCTGACAGGTCTTGACCTGTGGGATGGCCGTTTCCTACGACGTCCTTACACATCCTTCAGTCACACCATGCTATGACCTGTGACATCCTGACACGTCCTTACACGTGCTATGGCTATTTTTTGAAATGTCTTGACACGTCCTGACCCGTGCCATGGCCATGTCCTACGACGTACTAACACTTCCTGACCCGTGAGATGCCCATATCTTGCAATGTCCTGACACGTGCCATGGAAATGTCTTGTGAGGTCCTTAGACATCCAGACACGTGCCACGGTCATGTCCTACGACATCCTGATATGTCATTTGGCCATCTTGATATGGTCATGCCAAGGCCATGTCGTACAATGTACTGACCCGTGCCATGTCCTGACACCTGCCATTGCCATGTTTTGCGACCTCCTGACATATCCTGGAACGTGCCACGGTCATGTCCTGCAATGTTCAGACACGTCCTAATACGTCCTGACTCGTACCATGGCAATTTCCTATGACGTCCTAGCATGTGCCATTACTATGCCCTGCGACCTCCGAATACATCCTGACCCGTGTCATGGCCATGTGCTACGACACCTGCTGTTAAGACCTAGCTCTTTGTCATCGGGCTTGGCATGGATATGGAAAGTATTTGGGCATGATGGCCTTGTCAATGGCCTAGGTGCGAGCAAAACGATCATGCGGGCGACGGATATGACATTGGCATTGAGGGCTGTTATGGGCAAGTATTGGCCAAGGCCTTGGGGACAGGCAAGGCGCGCTTGGCAAAGGCTTGATGAGGTAGCATGAGCAATGTTAGGGCGGTATGGCATGGCATGCACGTCAAAGTCGGAGGCATGGAACTTTAGGGTTGTGGTATCTATGTGCGGGCTAAGCTAACGCAAAGTGGAAAAGCAGGATAATGGCAAAGGCTTTCAATAGCTAAGGCAAGGCTATGGGAAAGAAAATACAAGCAATGGCACGAGGGAAATGAAAGTTGACAATGGGCAAGGCAGAAAACCAGGCCAAGGCGGTGTGCGGGCGGCAGTGGCGCCGGGCATGTGCGGGACAATCATGGCAGCGAGTTGCGGGCAAGACATTGGCACAGACCAATGTCAAAGTGAGCTAAGACATGGCACAAAGCATGCCTTGGGCGAAATTCAGCTGGCCAAGTGAAGGAAACACATGCAATGCACATGGAGGGCAGTTATGGCGGTTACCTTGTCTTAACTTCTTTGTCCCATGATCTGATCATGCTTGTTACATTATTTGATTCGTGTATATTGTGTCCTGAGTATTTGGGGATGTCAACTACATGTTAGGAAAAAGATTTAAGCTTAACCTGACAAGTGGCAAATGTTGTAAATGACATGTGTCATGTGCTGCCAAGTTTAAGGGCTGCCTATATTCTATAAATAGGGCCTTTAACTTAGGCAGAAGTAAGGTGGGTAATTTCTTGAGAATTACAAGTGGGAAACAAGAGTGAAACGTAAGGGTTTCAAGTGTTTCAAAAGGGGCTAAGGTTGGGCATAGGGCAGGTCTTAGTGTTGGCCAAGAACGACTTGTGTTCTTGCCAAAAGTGGGCTGTGAGCGGACTGTGTTCATAGCAAGTGAGGGTCCTTTGTATATTTTTAGAATAAATGCAAAGGTTGAGAATTTTCCCGTAGTTGCTTTGTGTTTTTAAATTTCTGTTTGTTGCCTAAATTTCGTCTAAGCCAAAATTGCTAAAAATTGGCTAAGTAAAAGGAAGGCTGAGCCAAGCGGGGGACTTGACTGCCGCGCGGGTGTGACTTTGGGCTGACCAAAAATGCCCCCGTGACAACTGGTATCAAAGCAGAGTAGGTTCGTGGCAGTGGCAAGACGATCAGTGGTAGAATTCGTGGGGTTATTTGAAATCATGGTTGGTGGCACAAATGCGGAACTACGTCAAAGAATTGAGCAGTTGGAAGCACTGGTTGGGCAGGCTCTTGAAGTTGGTGGCGATTCTTCTGTTCTTGCTAAAATGGAACATTTGGTGGCAGATTATGCGGCGAGACATGATACAACGTTGGTAGAAATGGACTTAGTACGCCAAGAGAAAGAAAAACTACGCGAGGAAGTGGCTGAACTTCGTAGGGTATTGCAAAATTCTACCCCTAGAAGTGATGAGCGCACTAAGTTGAGAATTCTGGAGCCAAAGGCTTATGGTGGTGCAAGAAGTTCCAAAGAACTGGAAAATTTCTTGTCGGATATGGAGCAGTATTTCCAAGCTGCACGTGTGCCGGATAATGAAAAAGTGGTGATCACACCAATGTACTTGACGGATGATGCAAAGGTGTGGTGGCGTACACGAGTTGCAAATGGGGAAAGTGCTGGACTGCCCAAGATTGAAACTTGGGAGATGCTTAAGAAGGAATTATAATCCCAATTCCTTCCAACAAATTCATCGTGGATGGCACGAGATGGACTGCGTCGCATGAAACAAAGTGGCACGGTGAGGGAGTATGTCAAGGAATTTTTGTCCTTGATGTTGAATGTAAGTAATATGGCAGAAGAAGATAAGGTGCATTACTTCATGAGTGGTTTGAAGGGTTGGGCGCAATTGGAGTTGAGAAGGCAGAATGTGCAAAGCCTCTCTACTGCCATTGCAGCAGCAGGTACGTTGGCGGACCTGAATATAGGTGATGAACCTACTGAAACTTCGCATTCAAAGTCTGACCAAAAAAGACAAAGCAAAGGAATGGAAGAAGAACAGGAAGGGCCAAGCTTCTGAAAATGAGGGACTTGTCAAGACTGTGAGACAGCAAATTCACATTGTCGAGGAAAGGAGCGGCAAATTCAAAGGCTGATTTACTTGTGGTGGACCGCACTTAAAAAAGGACTGTCCGGTGCAGGCTAGGGTAAATGCAATGCTAGCTGCGGAGAAATAGGAACAAATGGAGGAGGCAAATGCCATAGTGACAGATGTGAAGGGAGCACCCGGGGCATTGTTTGTCAAAAACCCCTTGGGGTTGATAAATTGAGTTAGCTCGACAAGGACGTCGATTTCAAATGGTGCGGGTGATTTGTTAGGACTTGACTCTTTGTCATCGGGCGTGGCATGGATGTGGCAAGAATTTGGGCGTGATGGCCTTGTCAATGGCCTAGGTGCGGGCAAAACGATCATGCGGGCGACGGATATGACATTGGCATTGAGGGCTTTGTGGGAAAGTATTGGCCAAGGCCTTGGGATAGTCAAGGCACGCTTGGCAAAGGCTTGATGCGGCAGCATGGGCAATGTTAGGGCGGCATGGCATGGCATGCTCGTCAAAGTCGGAGGCATGGCACTTTTGGGTTGTGGCAGCTATGTGTAGGCTAAGCTAAGGCAAAGCGAAAAGGCAGGATAATGGCAAAGGCTTTCAATAGCTAAGGTAAGGCTATGGGAAAGAAAATACAAGAAATGGCACGAGAGAAATGAAGGTTGACAATGGTCAAGGCAGAAAACTAGGCCAAGGCGGTGTGCGGGCGGCAGCGGCGCCGGGCGTGTGCGGGAAAATCATGGCACTGAGTTGCGGGCAAGACATTGGCACGAAACAATGTCAAAGTGAGCTAAGACATGGCACAAATCATGCCTTGGGCGAAATTCAGCTGGCCAAGTGAAGGAAACACATGCAATGCACATGGAGGGCAGTTATGGCTGTTACCTTGTCTTAACTTCTTTGTCCCATGATCTGATCATGCTTGTTACATTATCTATTTCATGTATATTGTGTCCTAAGTAGTTGGGGATGTAAACTACATATTAGGAAAAAGATTTAAGCTTAGCCTAACAAGTGGCAAATGCCGTAGACGACATGTGTCATGTGCTGCCAAGTTTAAGGGCTGCCTATATTCTATAAATAGGGACTTTAACTTAGGCAGAAGTAAGGTGGGTAACTTCGTGAGAATTACAAGTGGGAAACAAGAGTGAAACTTGAGGGTTTCAAGTGTTTCAAAAGGGGCTAAGGCTGGGCAAAGGGTAGGTCTTAGTGTTGGCCAAGAACGACTTGTGTTCTTGCAAAAAGTGGGTTGTCAGCGGACTGTGTTCATAGCAAGTTAGGGTCCTTTGTATATTTTTAGAATTAATGCAAAGGTTGAGAATTTTCCCGTAGTTGCTTTGTGTTTTTAAATTTCTGTTTGTTGCCTAAATTTTGTCTAAGTCAAACTTGCAAAAATTGGCTAAGTAAAAGGAAGGCTGAGTCAAGCGGGGGACTTGACTGCCGTGCGCGTGTAACTTTGGGCTGACCAAAAATGCCCCCGTGACACCTGCCATGGCCATGTCCTGCGACGTCTTGAAATTTCCTGACCTGTGCCACGGACACGTCTGCCATGTCCTACGATGTCTTGACACGTGCCTTGGCCATGTCCTACCACATCCCGACCCGTGCCATGGCCCTGTCCTATGACGTCCTAACACGTCCTGACAGGTCCTGACCCGTTCCTGACATATCCTTTGGTCACGCCATGCCATTACCTGCGATATCCTGACACGTGCCATGGCCATGTATTGCGATGTCCTGACACGTCCTGACTCGTGCCATGGCCATGTACTGCGATGTCCTGACACTTCCTAACCCGTGCCATGGCCATGTTTACCGATGTCCTAATACATTCCATGGACATGTCCTTGTGAAATCCTGACCCGTGCCATGGCCATGTCCTACGATGTCCTGAGATGTCCTCTGGCCACCCTGCGATATCCTGACATGTCATGATATATGCCATGGCCATGTCCTATAACATCCTGACCCGTGCCATCGCCACACCTTGCCATGTCCTACAACGTCTTGACACGTCCCGTGGCCACATTCGGCAATGTCTTGACACTTGCTAAACCATACCATGGCCATGCCCTGTCATGTCATGCAACGCCCTGACACTTCCTAACACGTGCCATGGCCATGTCCTGCAACATCCTGACACGTCCTAACACATGCCATGGCCATGTCCTGCTACAGCCTGACATGTCTTGACCCATGCCATGATCACACCTTGTCATGTCCTACAACGTCCTGACAAGTCCTGACACATGCCATGGTCACGCCCTGCCATGTCGTGCGACCTCCTAACACATCTTGACACGTGCCATGTCCATGCCCTGCCATGTCATGCGATGTCTTGACACGTCTTGTAACGTGCCATGCTCATTTTCTACGATGTCGTAACACGTTTTGAACCGTGCCACAGCCATGTCCTACCATGTCCCGTGACATCCTAACTCATGCCCATGTACTATGACATCCTAACATGTCATGACCCGTGGCATGGCCATGTCCTGTGATGTCCTGACACTTCCTGACCCATGCCATGGCCATGTCCTGCGACGTCCTGACATGTACTAACCCGTGCCATGGCCATGTCCTGCAACATCCTAACACTTCCTGACCCGTGCTATGGCCATGACCTACGACATCCTGAAACGTGCCATAGCCACGTTTGCGACATCCTGAAACATCCTATGGCCACGTCCTAACACGTCATGTGGCCACGTCCTGTGATGTCCTGACACGTCTTGACCCGTGCCATGGCCACACCCTGCCATGTCCTGCGACTTCCTGACGCTTCCTGACCCATGCTGTTAGACCCTTGACAAAGCTGATCGGCAAGTGGCATGGGAGTGGTAAGGATTTTGGCATGATGGCCTTTCCATTGGCCTTATGCGCGGGGAAAATCAACATGCAAGACAATGCGGGTGTTGTCGATGGCAACAAACTGTTGCAAGGGTAAGTATGACGGACTACGCTTTTATTTGAGGGCTTTGGTATGACGAACTACATCAAAAATATAAGGGGGCTATTTGCAAGCAAAGGCCAAGACCTTGACGGAACTAGGCGGGCTGAACGGATGTTTGACAAGGCAAAACGAGAAAGACCTCGGCGCTAAAATGGGGCAGCTTAGTGCCAAGGCAGTGGTAGTGGCAATGTGGTGTTGCCATAACTTAGGTGAGCGGGCTGGCACCTAAGTTAATTATGGGCAAATGACTTGGCAAAGGGAAGGGCATCAAGGCTTGGTGACTTGATGCTAAAATCAGCATTGGCATTGGCAACGGGCAGACTTGATCAAGTAAGGGCGACTTGACAAGAACAATCAACTGTGGCAGCAGGCGGGCATGCGGCAAAGTCATGGGCGACGAGCTGTGGCGATGGCATTGAGCGGAGCAGTGTCAAAAGCCAAGGCTGGGCGCAATGCCAGCCTTGAGCATGCAGTAGCTCGCCAAGAAAT
Organism: Nicotiana glauca; assembly: GCA_026770625.1. Taxonomy (NCBI): domain Eukaryota; kingdom Viridiplantae; phylum Streptophyta; class Magnoliopsida; order Solanales; family Solanaceae; genus Nicotiana; species Nicotiana glauca. The sequence goes on from MU743421.1 coordinate 150,374, forward strand.
GCACATGCAGTGCACGTGAAGTGGTTTTCAAGTGTGTTGTGCACATGCCAAAGTAGTTGGGCGGTTACAATTACCCATGTCCAAGAGTTGCTGAATATATGCTGAGTATTTGCACGTTTTTGGGGCATGTTCTCGACATGTTGCCACATTTTTTATCATGGGGATCATGTCCTATCAGTTGGGGGATATCAACTGAACATGGGAACTAATTTTAGGCTGTCTACATTATAAATATATGTGCTAGCAGCCTTAAAAACGGGCTGAGTACCTAGGGAGGGAAATAGTCTGAAATGTAGACATAGGGATGTCTATTTTATGGCTTGAGCATGGCAAAATATGTGCCATTGCCTTGCAAATTGAGGTGCAGCATGAGTGGCCTTAGACGGGGGCATTTATGTGCATTTGTTGGCTATTTTGTGAGTTGGTGCGTGCCAAGGGTGGCAGCACCTTGCCGAACTCGGAAATTTCCTTTGCAATTCATTTTATAAGAGGTTGGGAAAAGGTTTTCCCGCAAATCTACTTGTCTCCTTCTTTATTTCTATTGCCTTGAATTTTTCTAAGTATAAACCTCGAATCCGATATTAAAAATTGGGCGAAGGCTGATGTCAAGTGGGGACTTGACTGCCGCACAACGGGCAGTGTTTCGACAGACAGAAAATGCCCCTGTGACAATTGGTATCAGAGCGAGCCAGGTTCGTGACAAGGTCGAGACGGACATGAACGAGACTGCAAGACAAGGGGTCAATTTGCTTGTTCGTGGTGGGACTGTCTTTGTTTGGAAAATTCAGAAAAGGCAAGGAAGGCGGTGATGCAGAAAATTAAGAGTTTGTGGGTGCCAAAAATCACTGTGGGTTGTTTCAAATCAGTCAGTTGGCATGCTGAATTTGCTGTGGGATTGACGGACCAGGAAATGCAATGAGAAAACAAAAATGTTGCACTTTAGGGCAAGGTCAACGTATTCTCAAACGGGTGCTGAACTTGTGACGTCTTGGCAAAAATGGCAGCATGTATTGGGATCTACTCGACGAGGGCGTCGAATTCAACTGGTTGGGGTGGTTTGTTAGACCCTTGACAAAGCTGATCGGCAAGTGGCGCGGGAGTGGCGAGGATTTTGGCATGATGGCCTTACCATTGGCCTTATGCACGGGGAAAATTAACGTGCAAGACAATGCGGGTGTTGTCGATAGCAACAAACTGTTGTAAGGGCAAGTGTGACGGACTACACTTTTATTTGAGGGCTTTGGTGTGACGGACTACATCAAAAATATAATGGGGCTGTTTGCAAGCAAAGGCCAAGACCTTGACGGAACTAGGCGGGCTGAACGGATGCCTCACAAGGCAAAACGTGAAAGACCTCGACGCTAATATGGGGCAGCTTAGTGCCAAGGCAGTGGCATTGGCAATTGGTGTTGCCATGACTTAGGTGAGCGGGCTGGCACCTAAGTTAATTGTGGGCAAATGACTTGGCAAAGGGAAGGTCATCAAGGCTTGGTGACTTGATGCTAAAATCAGTATTGGCATTGGCAACGGGCAGACTTGATCAGGTAGGGGCGACTTGACAAGAACAATCAATTGTGTCAGTAGGCGAGCGTGTGCAAAAGTCATGGGCTACGAGCTGTGGCGATGGCATTGAGTGGAGCAGTGTCAAAAGCCAAGGCTGGGCGCAATGCCAGCCTTGGGCATGCAGCAGCTGCCCAAGAAACGCACATGCAGTGCACATGAAGTGGTTTTCAAGTGTGCTGTGCACATGCCAAAGCAATTGGGCGGTTACAATTACCCATGTCCAAGAGTTGCTGAATATATGCTGAGTGTTTGCACGTTTTTGGGGCATGTTCTAGACATGTTCCCACGTTTTTTATCATGGGGATCATGTCCTATCAGTTGGGGGATATCAACTGAACATGGGAACTAATTTTAGGCTATCTACATTATAAAGATATGTGCTAGCAGCCTTAAAAATGGGTTGAGTACCTAGGGAGGGAAATAGTCTGAAATGTAGACATAGGGATGTCTATTTTATGGCTTGAGCATGGCAAAATATGTGACATTACCTTGCAAATTGAGGGGCAGCACGAGTGGCCTTAGACGGGGGCATTTATGTGCATTTGTTGGCTATTTTGTGAGTTGGTGCGTGCCAAGGGTGGCAGCACCTTGCCGAACTCGGAAATTTCCTTTGTAATTCATTTTATAAAAGGTTGGGAAAAGGGTTTCCTGTAAATCTGCTTGTCTCCTTCTTTATTTCTGTTGCCTTGAATTTTTCTAAGTATAAACCTCGAATCCGATATTGAAAATTGGGCTAAGGCTGATATCAAGTGGGGACTTGACTGCCGCACAACAGGCAGTGTTTCGACGGACAAAAAACGCCCCTATGACACATGCCATGGTTACACCCTACCAAGTCCTACGACATCCTAAGACATTCCATGGCCATGTCTTACGACGTCCTAACACGTCCTGACACATCCTGACATGTGACATGGCCATGTTCTGCGAACTCCTGACATATTCTGGCACGTGCCATGGCCATATCCTGCGATGTCCAGACACGTCTTGACACATCGTGACATGTGCCATGGCCAAGTTCTACTACCTCCTGATATATCCTGGTATGTGCCATGGCTATGTCCTGAGACGTCCTAACATTTCCTGATATATGCCATAGCCATGTCCTACTATGTCCTGACGTCCTAACATATGCCACGGCCATGTCATACAACATCCTAATCTAGCCATGGCCACGCCCTACCATGTCCTATGACATCCCAACACGTCCAGTGGCCACGTCCGATGACGTCCTGATAGGTGCTGACCCATGCCATAGCCACACCCTGCCATGTTTTGTGACATCCTAACACGTGCCATGGCCTTGTCCTATGATGTCCTGACACTTCCTGAACCATGCCATGGCCACACCCTTCCATGTCTTACGACATCCTAACACATGCCATGGTCATGTCCTGCGACGTCCTGACACGTCCTAACATGTTCCATGGCCATGTTTTGCGACCTTCTGACATATCCTGGCACGTGCCATGGCCATGTCCTGCGATGTTCGGACAAGTCCTAATACGTCCTGACTCGTGCCATGGCAATTTCCTGTGACGTCCTGACGTGTGCCATTGTTATGCCCTGCAACCTCCGAACACGTCCTGACCCGTGTCATGGCTATGTGCTACGACACCTGCCATGGCCATGTCCTATGACGTCCTGAAATTTCCTGACCTATGCCACATACACGTCCTGCCATGTCCTACGATGTCTTGACACATGCCTTGGCCATGTCCTACGACATCCCGACCCATGCCATGGCCCTGTCCTGTGACATCCTAACACATCCTGACATGTCCTGACCCGTTCCAGACATGTCCTTTGGTCACGCCATGCCATGACCTGCGACGTCCTAACATGTGTCATGGCCATGTGTTACGATATCCTGACACGTCTTGACTTGTGCCATGGCCATGTACTGCGATGTCCTGACACTTCCTAACCCGTGCCATGGCCATATTTACCGATATCCTAACACATGCCATGGACATGTCCTTGTGACATCCTGACCCGTGCCATGGCCATGTCCTACGACATCCGGACAAGTCATCTGGCCACCCTGCGATATCCTGACATGTCATGACATACGCCATGGCCATGTCCTACGACGTCCTGACCCGTGCCATGGCCATGCCTTGCCATGTCCTGCGACGTCTTGACACGTCCTGTGGCCACATTCGGCAATGTCTTGACACGTTCTTAACCATGCCATAGCCACGCCCTGCCATGTCCTACAATGTCCTGACACTTCCTAACACGTGCCATGGCCATATCCTGCGACATCCTAACACTTCCTGACCCATGCCATGATCACACCTTGACATGTCCTACAACGTCCTGACACGTGCCATGGCCATGCCCTGCCATGTCGTGCAACCTCCTAACACATCTTGACATGTGCCATGGCCATGCCCTGCCATGTCCTGTGATGTCCTGACACGTCTTGTAACGTGCCATGCTCATTTCCTGCTATGTCCTAACACGTTCCAAACCATGCCACAGCCATGTCCTACCATGTCCTGTGACATCCTAACTCATGCCCATGTACTACAACATCCTAACACGTCCTGACCCGTGCCATGGCCATGTTCTGTGATGTCCTAACACTTCCTGACCCGTGCCATGGCCATTTCTTGCAACGTCCTGACATGTACTAACCCGTGCCATGGCCATGTCCTGCAATATCCTAACACTTCCTGACCCGTGCTATGGGCATGACCTACGACGTCCTGAAACGTGCCATAGCCATGTTTGGGACATCCTGAAACATCCTATGGCCACATCCTGTGACGTCCTGACACGTCCTGTGGCCACATCCTATGATGTCCTGACACGTCTTGACCCGTGCCATGGCCACACCCTGCCATGTCCTGCAATGTTCTAACACGCCCTAACATGTTCCATAGCCATATCCTACGAGGTCTTGACACATCCTGATTCGTGCAATGGCCACACCCTACCATGTCCTGCGACATCCTGACATGTGTCATGGCCATGTCTTACACCGTCTTGACACATCTCGACCCGTGCCATGGCCATGTCCTGCAACATCCTAACACGTCCTGACCTATGCCATGGTCATGTCCTGCAACATCCTAACATGTACCATGGCCACGTACTATGACGTCCTGACATGTCCTAACATGTGCCATGGACATGTTCAGCGACATCCTAACACGTGCTATGGGCATGTCCTGAGACGTCCTGACATATGCCATAGCCATATCCCACTACGTCCAGACACGTCCTAATATATGCCATGTCCATGTCACATAACATCATGATCGAGCCATGGCCATGCCCTACCATGTCCTATGATGCCCTAACGCATCCTATGGCTATGTCCGATGATGTCCTGACAAGTGCTGACCCATTCTATGGCCACGCCCTGCCATGTTTTGCGACATCCTAACACGTGCCATGGTCATGTCCTGCAACGTCCTGACATTTCCTGACCCATACCATGGCCACAACCTTCCATGTCCTGCGACGTCCTGAGATGTTCCATGGCCATATTTTATGACCTCCTGACATATCCTGCCACATGCCATGGCCATGTCCTGCGATGTTCGGACACGTCCTAACACATCTTGACTCGTGCCATGGCAATTTCCTGCGACGTCCTGACATGTACCATGGCCATGCCTTGCAACCTCCTAACACGTCCTGACACGTGTCATGGCCATGTGTTATAACACATGCCATGGCCATGTCCTACGACATCCTAACATTAACTGACCCGTGCCATGGCCACGTCCTGCTATATCCTACGACATATTGACATGTGCCTTGGCCATGTCCTGCGACATCCCGACCCGTGCCATGGCCTTGTCCTGTGACTTCCTAACACGTTCTGACATGTCCTGACCCAAATGATGGCTATTTCCTACGACGTCCTGACACGTCCTTTGGTCACGCCATTCCATGACTTGTGACGTCCTAACAGGTGCCATGGACATGTGTTGCGATGTCCTGACACGTCCTGTCCCGTGCCATAGCCATGTACTGCGATGCCCTGACACTTCATAACCCGTGCCATGGCCATATTTACCGATGTCCTAACATATGCCATGGCCATGTCCTTGTGAAGTCCTGACCCGTGCCATGGCCATGTCCTACGACATCCTGACATGTCCTTTAGCCACCCTGCAACGTCCTGACACGTCATGACATATGCCATGGCCATGTCCTACGACGTCCTGACCCGTGCCATGGCCATGCCCTACCATGTCCTGCGACGTCTCGACACGTCCTGTGGCCACATTTGGCGATGTCTTGACACGTGCTGAACCATGCCATGGCCACATCCTACCATGTCCTGTGACGTTCGGACACATCCTAACACGTGCCATGGCCATGTCCTATGACGTCCTGACATGTCTTGACCCATTCCATGACCACACCTTGTTGCATCCTGCGATGTCCTGACACGTGCCATGGCCATGCCCTGCCTTGTTGTGCGACCTCCTGACACATCTTGACACGTGCCATGGTCATGCTCTTCCATGTCCTGCGAAATCTAGATACGTCTTGTAACGTGCCATGGTAATTTCCTGTGATGTTCTAACACATCCTGACCCGTGCCACAGCCATGTCCTACCATGTCCGGGGACGTCCTAACTCACGCCCTAACATGTTCCATAGCCATATCCTACGAGGTCTTGACACATCCTGATTCGTGCAATGGCCACACCCTACCATGTCCTGCGACATCCTGACATGTGTCATGGCCATGTCTTACACCGTCTTGACATATCTCGACCCGTGCCATGGCCATGTCCTGCAACATCCTAACACGTCCTGACCTATGCCATGGTCATGTCCTGCAACATCCTAACACGTACCATGGCCACGTACTACGACGTCCTGACATGTCCTAACATGTGCCATGGACATGTTCAGCGACATCCTAACACGTGCTATGGGCATGTCCTGAGACGTCCTGACATATGCCATAGCCATGTCCCACTACGTCCAGACACGTCCTAACATATGCCATGTCCATGTCATATAACATCATGATCGATCCATGGCCATGCCCTACCATGTCCTATGACGTCCTAACACATCCTATGGCTATGTCCGATGATGTCCTGACAAGTGATGACCCATTCTATGGCCACGCCCTGCCATGTTTTGCGACATCCTAACACGTGCCATGGTCATGTCCTGCAACGTCCTGACACTTCCTGACCTATACCATGGCCACAACCTTCCATGTCCTGCAACGTCCTGAGATGTTCCATGGCCATATTTTGTGACCTCCTGACATATCCTGCCACATGCCATGGCCATGTCCTGCGATGTTCGGACACATCCTAACACGTCTTGACGCGTGCCATGGCAATTTCCTGCGACGTCCTGACATGTGCCATGGCCATGCCTTGCAACCTCCTAACACTTCCTGACACGTGTCATGGCCATGTCCTACGACATCCTAACATTAACTGACCCGTGCCACGACCACGTCCTACTATATCCTACGATATATTGACATGTGCCTTGGCCATGTCCTGTGACATCCCGACCCGTGCCATGGTCTTGTCCTGTGACTTCCTAACACGTTCTGACATGTCCTGACCCATATGATGGCCATTTCCTACGACGTCCTAACACGCCCTTTGGTCACGCCATTCCATGACTTGCGACGTCCTAACAGGTGCCATGGCCATGTGTTGCGATGTCCTAACACGTCCTGTCCCATGCCATAGCCATGTACTGCGATGCCCTGACACTTCATTACCCGTGCCATGGCCATATTTACCGATGTCCTAACATATGCCATGGCCATGCCCTTGTAAAGTCCTGACCCGTGCCATGGCCATGTCCTACGACGTCCTGATATGTCCTCTAGCCACCGTGCAATGTCCTGACACGTCATGACATATGCCATGGCCATGTCCTACGACGTCCTGACCCGTGCCATGGCCATGCCCTGCCATGTCCTGCAACGTCTCGACACGTCCTGTGGCAACATTCGGCGATGTCTTGACACGTGCTGAACCATGCCATGGCCACATCCTACCATGTCCTGTGACGTCTGGACACATCCTAACACGTGCCATGGCCATGTCCTATGACGTCCTGACATGTCTTGACCCATTCCATGACCACACCTTGTTGTGTCCTGCGATGTCCTGACACGTGCCATGGCCACGCCCTGCCTTGTTTTGCGACCTCCTAACACATCTTGACATGTGTCATGGCCATGATCTTCCATGTCCTGCAAAGTCTAGACACGTCTTGTAACGTGCCATGGTCATTTCCTGTGATGTTCTAACACATCCTAACCCGTGCCACAGCCATGTCCTACCATGTCCGGGGACGTCCTAACTCATGCCCATGTACTACGACATCCTGACACGTACTGAACCATGCCATAGCCATGTTCTGTGATGTCCTGACACTTCCTGACCCGTGCCATGGCCATGTCCTGCGACATCCTGACATGTACTAACTCGTGCCATGGCCATGTCCTGCAACGTCCTAACACTTCCTGACCCGTGCTATGGCCATGACCTGCGACATCCTGACACGTCCTGACACATGCCATATCCATATGCTGCGGCATCCCGACACGTCCTGGCCCGTGCCATTTCTATTTCCTGCGACATCCTGACATGTCCTGTGGTGACATGTCCTGTGGCCATGTCTTGACACGTGCCATGGCCATACCCTGCGACGTCCTGACACATCCTTACCCTTGCCATGGCCATGCCGAGCCATGTCCTGCGACGTTCTGACACACCCTTTGGCCATGTCCTATAACATTGTGACACGTCTTGACCCATGCCATGGCCATGCCCTGCCATATCATGCGACGTCCCTACATATCTTGATTCATGCCATGGCCTCGCCCTGCCACGTCCTGAGACATTTTTATACGTCCTTTGGCAATATCCTGCGACGTCCTGACCCATGCCATGGCCACACCCTACTATGTTCTGCGATGTCCTGACACGTCCTGCGGCCACATCCTGCGACGTACAGATACATCCTGTGGCCACATCCTGTGGTGTCCTGACACGTCTTGACCCGCTCCATGGCTATGCCCTTCCATGTCCTATGACGTCCTAACATGTCCCATGGCCATATCCTCCAAGGTCCTGACACATCCTGATCCGTGCAATGGCCATAGCCTGCCATGTCCTGCTACGTCCTGACATATGTCATCGACATATCTTGCACAGTCCTGAGACACACTGAACCGTGCCATGGCCATGTCCTGTGGTGTCCTAACACGTCCAGTTCTGTGCCATGGTCATGTCCTGCGACATCCAGAAACGTGCCATGGCTATGTCCTGCGATGTCCTGACATGTCCAAACACGTGCCATGGACATAACTTGCGACTTCCTGACATGTGCCATGGGCATGCCCTGCAACATCCTGACACATCCTTACATATGCCATAGCCATGTCCAATGACATCCTGACACGTCCTAACACGTGCCATGGCCATGCCCTGCCATGTCCAATGACGTCCTGACACATCCTAACATATGCCATAGCCATGTTCTACGATGTCATGACACGTCCTGACACAGACCTTGGCCATGTTATACGACGTCCTGACACGTCTTGACACGTGCCATTGCCATGTCCTGTGACATCCTGGCACGTCCTGACTCGTTCCATGGCCACACCCTACCATGTCCTACGAGGTCCTGACACGTGCTATGGGCATATCCTGCAACATCCTGACACATGTTAACACGTCCTGACCATTGCCATGGCCATATCCTGCAACGTTCTTACACGTGCCATGGCCAGGAACTGCCGTGTCGTGTGACATCCTCACACGTGCCATGGCCATATCCTGCAACATCCTGACACGTCCTGACCAATGCCATGGCCGTATCCTGTGACATCCTGACACTTCCTAACCCGTGCGATGGCCATGTCCTACAATGTCCTGACATGTTCCGTGGCCACGTCCTGTGACGTCCTGGCCCATGCCATGGCCATGTCTTGCGACGTCCTGACATGTCCTGTGACCACATCCTGTGGTGTCCTAAGGCTTATGGAGAATTCCGGAGCCAAAGGCTTATGGTGGTGGAGTATTTCCAAGCTGCACGTGTGCTGGATGATGAAAAGTGGTGATCACACCAATTTACTTGACGGATAATGCAAAGGTGTGGTGGCGTACATGAGTTGTTGATGGTGAAAGTGCTGGACTACCCAAGATTGAAACTTTGGAGATGCTGAAGAAGCAATTAAAGTCCCAATTCCTTCCAACAAACTCGTTGTGGATTGCACGAGATGGACTATGTCGCTTGAAACAAAGTGGCACGATGAGGGAGTATGTCAAAGAATTTTCCTCCTTGATGCTGAATGTAAGTAATATGGCAGAGGAAGACAAGATGCATTACTTCATGACTGGTTTGAAGGGCTGGGCACAATTAGAGTTGAGAAGGCAGAATGTTCAAAGCCTCTCTACTGCCATTGCAGCGGCAGATGTGTTGGCGGACCTGAATATAGGTGATGAACCTGCTAAAAACTTTGCATGCAAAGTCCGATGGAAGGAAAGACAAGGCGAGGGAATAGAAGAAAAGCAGGAAGGGCCAAGCTGCTGAAAATGAGGAACTTGTCAAGAATATGAAACAGGAAATTCATAATCGCAAGGAAAGGAGCGGCAAATTCAAAGCTGCTTTACTTGTGGTGGACTGCACTTGAAGAAGGACTATCCAGTGCAGGCTATAGTGAATGCAATGCTAGCTACAGAGAAATAGGAACAAATAGCGGAGGCCAAGTTAAATGAACAATTTGATTTTTTAGATAAACTTCTAGAAAAAATAGAAGAACAATTAAAAATAAAAATGACCATTTCTAAGCAAAGTACAGTTTCTGATAAAGCTAGTACTAGTAACGATAAAACAATTGAGTTACATAATTTACAAAGTAAATTAATATCATTAGAAGATGAATACAATACTCAGAAAAACAAAAGCGATTTTCCTAATAAAGAAGAGAAATTGAAAGCTGTAAAAAAGGCTTTTGAAAGTATTATAGACACTATTAATAAAATAAAAACTTTAATAACCTTATAAGCTATTTCTAAGATAAAAACTAATGGTTCAGAAGTTAACAGGATCACTAATGATCCAAGACATTCTAATAAGAAAAACTATTACCAAAGAGCATCGGGTGCGCAAATGATCCATCTTCCATTCAAATGGACTTATCACTTTGTTAATGGTGAATTTGGTAATTCTAATTCCTATAGGTCTCTCTCATCATAGAGAGTATGATCAAATGACACTGATCCTGTATCTGCTAAAATGAATTCATAGAATCTCCTTGTTTTTAGGGGGTCGCTGGTTTCAACATAATTCCTGTCTGTGTAACAGAGTCAGATTAGGTCTGCAAGGTCATAATTTTCATAACCTTTTTCTAAAGCTAGAACCTTGATCGGTTCTTTTGGAATTAGTTCGAATGTTTCTTTGTCTGAAGAAACTAGTTTCTTTTCTTCTGCCTTTGAGGGAGTGTTTGGATTTACTGCTTGAGCCAAGACTCTGAAGTCTTCATAGAATAATCTGCACGGGTTAGTGTCTTTCCAGTTTGGCTTGTTGAAGCTTTTGAAGAAGCTTGCTGAAATGGACCATCTATCTTTGGAATAGTTCCAAGTATTGTCATGGTAGGGGGTTTGTTTTGAGTGGGTACTCCCGGAGGGGTAACCATTAAATTTAATTGTGGTCTCACGGGTAGTGATGGGAAATATTCTACAAGGGTAGAATATTTATTCTCTCATTTGGGTGAGGCTCTGAACGAACCCTTCTTGTTTGGTCTCATTTTTTCCCTGTAGAAATTCTCTGATTAGAAAATCGGGTAAAGAGTTATTTTCTCCTTTGATAAATTCTATTTCAAAATCAAAGCTGGATAGCAGTTCTTGCCATCTAGCAAAAAAAAATTTTGAAATAAGATTCTTAACATCCTTTTGTAAAATCTCTTTGGCTGATTTGCAATCAACCCTTAGTAAAAATTCTTTGTTTATCAAATCATCCTAAAATTTAGTAATACATAGTACTAAAGACAAAATCTCTTTTTTTTACTGTACTATAATTCTTTTGAGCCAGATTCCAGATACCAGAAGTGAAATGAACTAATTGTTCAGGAGATTCTGAAGAAATTCATTATTTAAGAATTACACCGTATCCTTCGTCAGAAGCATCAGTTTTGACTATCATGAAAGCTTCAGGATTAAGAATACCTAAGCATGGGAGTTTCTGAACAATAGATTTGATTTTCTTAACTGTGTCAGTTTTCTCTAGACTCCATGGGATAGGATTCTTCCTAAGGCGTTTATAGAGTGGTTCGCAAATTTTTCTATTATCAGGAATAAAATCTGCGACATAGTTAAGGCTTCCTAAGAACCTTTGAAGTTGAGTTTTATCAGTAATTTCATCAGGAAATTTAGATGAGAACTCTATGGTTCTACAGATTGGTTTATAAGTACACTGGTAGAGGTCGTGTCCTAAGAATCTAATAGTTGTTTGAAACAACTTAACTTTCTTAGCACTGACTACTAGGCCATTATGTTTTACTATCTTAAAGAAAGTATTAAGATGTTTGAAGTGAGAATCTATGTCTTTTAAGAATATTAATACATCGTCAATATAGATTATTGACATACTACTGTAAGGGTTGAATATATTATTCATTACATTTTGAAATTCCGATGGGGCATTTTTTAACCCAAAAGACATTACATTCCATTCATACTATCCAAAAGGGACATTGAAGGTAGTTTTGTATTTATCCATTTCAGCAATTTGAATTTGCCAGAATCCAGATTTCATATCGAACTTACTATAAATATTAGCTTTATAGGTTCGTTTTAATAAATCTCTTTTATTAGGTATTGGGTACCTAATCCATTGTAATACTTTATTTAAAGGTTTGTAATTAATAACTAATCTGGGAGCTCCTCTTTCTTGGAGACTTTGAGGGTCTAATAATCTTCTTTTGGAGAATGTCATTAATTTTCTTTTTGCAAGTTTCTATTAATTCATGATTCATTTGAATAGGTCTTGCCTTTGTAGGTATAGCTTGTTCATTAAATCCTTTAATATAAGGTAATTCAATTATATGCCTTTTTTTCCCAAAAGGCATTGGGTAAATCTGAACAAACTTCTAATTCAGGTTGTTCTTGGAACTGTTTTATTTTAGCTTCCATCTCCGGGGTTTTTAAAGTTTGTTCAATTTTGTGAACCTTTATATCATTTTGTAAATATCTAACTTGGTTAGACAATAAATTTATTTTAAAATTTTTTTTTTATAAAGTTACTTTCTTCTTGAGAAATGGGGTTTAAATAAGAAAATTTTATTTGTTTTCCTAATATGTTAGTGCATAAAGCACCTAAGTCGTCATAATATGGTTTTATTTGAATTATAAATGGCAATCCAAGGATTATTTCTTCATTTATATCTCTGGTTATTACTAAATCATTTATAAAACATATCCCATCACTGCAAATGTGGGCTTTTGATAATTTATAATCAATTTTTAATCTTTCTTCTGTAGTGGAGTATAATTTTGTAGTAGATTTGTCTGGTTCTCCAATAAAGTATTTAGCAATGCAATAGATTAAGGTTGCAGTAGCATCTTCTCTATGTTGTTGTTTTGCTACCTGTGTGTTATCTTCTATTTATATTACAGTTATAACTGAAGTGGCATTTAGAATTTCATTCCTATTATCTTCGGAGAGATAATTATCCCACCAATTTTTTAGTGTGCCGGTAAAGCCTGACACAACTAAAGTTGCTGCGTGTTTATCAGATGTATTTTTGATTTTATAGGCAGCTACAACAATGCCTATTTCATGAAGTTTTTTATAGATTTGGCTTTCAGCTAAACCATCGATATTCCATTCAGTTATTCCAGTTCCGTCGTGACTGGAGCTTGTTAGATAAATATCTTCTTCGAATTGAACATCTGGGAATGATGCTCTTTGCTAATAGTTTTTCTTATTAGAATGTCTTGGATCATTAGTGATCCTGTTGACTCCTGAATCATTAGTTTTTATCTTAGAAATAGTTTTTAAGGTTATTAAAGGTTTTATTTTATTAATAGTGTCTATAATACTTTCAGAAGCCTTTTTTACAGCTTTAAATTTCTCTTCTTTATTAGGAAAATCGCTTTTGTTTTTCATAGTATTGTATTCATCTTCTAATGATATTAATTTACTTTGTAAATTATGTAACTCAATTGTTTTATCATTACTAGTACTAGCTTTATCAGAAACTGTACTTTGATTAGAAATTGTCATTTTTGTTTTTAATTGTTCTTCTATTTTTTCTAGAAGTTTATCTGAAAAATCAAATTTTTCATTTAACTTGGGGAATTTTTCTTTGTAAAATTTAGGTATTTTAATTAAGGGAAGCGTTTCAATTGTAGTAGGTGTTCTAGATTTAGTGGGGATCTTATTTTTATTATTATTTTTTAGCTAATTTGATACTACGTGTAAAAGTTTTTTTGTATAATTATTTTGAGTAATTATTTTGTTTAAATCTTTATTAGTGGGTTCTGTATCAAGATGAGCACTTTCTCTTTTAAACGGAGAAGCAGTTATTACTTGTCCTTGGACTGGTATTAGAATTTGTGACGACCCGGCCCGTCGTCACGTGAGTTATCGTCTCGTTTCCCCCATATTGTGTTTCTTTATGTTTTAATATCAGTAATTGAGTTGATCGGGTTGAATTGAATTGATTTTAGTTGGAAATGAGGCACTTAGTGACTTAGAAGGGAGCTTATTTTGGAAAAGTCAACCAGAAGTTGACTATATAGTTAGAGGGCTCGGATGCAAATTCTGGTGATTCGGTTAGCTTCGGGGGATGATTTGTGACTTAGGAGTGCGATCGGAATTGAATTTGAAGGTCCGGTGTAGAATTGGGCTTGAATTGGCGAAGTTGAATTTTGGCGAATTCCGGTTGATACGTGAGATTTTGATCCGAGGGTCGGAATGGAATTCCGAGAGTTTCTGTAGCTCCTTTAGGTGATCTTGGATATGTGTCCAAAATTTTAGGTCATTCGGACGTCGTTTGGTCGGATTTTTGAGCAAATGTGAGTTTCGGAAGAATTTGATAAACTTAAGCTTGAATCCGTGGTGAATTGATGATTTTTGTGTTGTTTGGCATATTTCGATGATTGGAACAAGTTTGTATGATGTTTTGGTGTATGTTGGTGTTTTTGGTTGAGGTCCCGGGGGCCTCGGGGTGATTCCGGGTGATCAACGGAAGGATTTTTGGACTTTGAGTGTTGCAGAAAATGCAACAGCAGTGCAGGCAATTTTAAGCCTTCGCGTTCGCGTGGCAAGTGTCGCGGACGCGTAGAGTAAGGTTGAGGGGAAGGAAGTTGTTCAACACATTCGCGTAGGTTAAGGGTAGTGGTACATCGCATTCGCGTGGCTGGGTACGCGTCCGCGTAGAAGAAAAATAAAGGGCCAGTTGGACGTTCAACGCATTCGCATTGACTTGACGCATTCGTGTAAGTGTGGAGGCCTAAGACTTCGCATTCGCGGGGGACCAGACGTGTTCGCGAAGGCAATTTTTGGTCAGCTGAAATTTTGGTCATCGCGAATGTGAGGAAGGCTCGCGTTCGCATAGAGCAATCTGGGCAATTACAGAAGTGTTTTATATAACATTTCATCCGCGACCCATTTGGTATTTCCTCCATTTTTGAACCACCTCAAGAGCTCTTGGGTAGAAATTGAAGAGAGTTTTGATGGGAATCGATTGGAGTTAAGTCTCGTGACCTAGAAACGCTATTTTATTGAAGAATCTACCTTTAATTCTTGGGAAAAAATTGGGTGAAAAATTGAAGAACTAGGGCTTGGGTTTTTAAATGATTAATTGGGATTTGAGGGAGCATTTGGACTCCGATTTTGATGAATTTTATATGTACAGACTCGTGGCGAGACGAGGAATCCGGTGATGTAAATTTCGTAATTTTTTGAGAAGTGAGCCCAGGGCTCGGGTTTTGCCAACTTCGTGTTTTGGGGTGTTTTTCGTGTTCTTTCAATTGGGTCATGTCCCATTAGCTTATTATAACGTATTCCTTATGGCTTTGGTCATATTCTGCGCACGAGGAGGTTGATTTGCGAGGGAAGCGTAAGGTGAGCTAGGATTTCGGCCGGCTTGAGGTGTGTAATGGTTGTAAATGATGTACTGAGGGTTTGAAACCTCGTAATTGCACTATGTAGTGCTATGTTGAGATGAGATACGCGCTATATGATGATCGTGGTGATGTTACTGTTGGGGATTCGGACTCGGTCCAACCCGATTGATGACTCTACTGTACTTTTGACTGAGACCGAGTTAATATCAGTATATTTTGGGCTAGTTTCCATGTTTGAGGCCTTGTGCCGATCTATAGAACCCTTAGGGAGCGTGTTGAGCTAATTGACCTCACTTTACCTTTTGAAATCATACTCTCAGTCATATTATTAACTGTAAAACATAATATGAACCGGTCTTAGCAATTTGCACTCTAAATGAGGAATACCTGGGGTTGGAAACCCTGTCTTAGCTGAGTGGGCCCGAGAGGCCAGGTCTATATTGACTGAGAGGGGTCAAAGATCCCCATAGTGAAGGTATTTGATATACACCGGATCGGGCTGCACGTCGCAGTAGTATATTATATGGATCGGACTGCACGCTGCAGTAGTATATTATATGGATCAGACTGCACGTCGCAGTGATATAGTATATGGATCAGACTGCACGCCGCAGTATTATAGCGTTTGGGCTGTAGGAGCCCCTCTGGAGTCTACACACCCCCAGTGAGCGCAGTCGACTATTATTATTGGATCGGGCTACGCGCCGCAGCAGTATATATTATTACTGGATCGGGATGCGCATCGCAGCAGTATATACTATTATTGGATCGGGCTGCACGCCGTAGCAGTATTATGTACGGATCGGGCTGCGCGCCGCAGCAATGTTGTTAAATTGTCGGACTTTGAGATATTTTCACCTGTTTTCCCTACTTAGCTGTTATTTACTGCCTTTACTGTTGGTTATAGAACTGCATAGTGTTTTTACGAGAATTCTTTCTTGCAGATGTTATTTATTGCTATTACTTACTGAGACGGATTACTCACTTTACTCCCTGCACCTTGTGTGCAGATACAGGGATCCCGGAGGCATAGCTGAGTTTGTTGTTGCTGCCTAGTTCATTTGTCGGAGTCATCGAGGTAGCTGCCTGGCGTCCGCAGGACCCGATTTCTCCTCTTGTTTTTATTTTACTTTCGCATCTAGACTTTCATATGTATAGGATGTTGCTCAGTTGTATCTAGAGGCTCTGACTCGTGACGCCAGATCTGATAGGGGCTGTATTGATTTTATTGTGGTTTTTGCACTATTTTTTTTATTGTTATCACAGATTGAAATTTTGCTTTACTGATGTTTTAAATTCAAATAACTGATAAGGGGCTTTGTATTTTGCGTTGAGAGTGTTCGAATGGTCGGGCTTTCCTAACAAGGTGTTGGACGCCATCACGACTGGGGTTTGGGTCGTGACAAGTTGGTATCAGAGCCTAGGTTACTAGGTCTCGTGAGTCATGAGTCGATTTAGTAGAGTCTCGCAAATCGGTACGGAGACGTCTGTACTTATCCTTGGGAGGCTGCAGAACATTTAGGAAAAACTTCATATTCTTGAAATTCTTGTCGTGCGACTTTGTTGATCCGAGAACTAAACTTTTGTATTCTATTATCTCGCAGATGGCGAGAACACGTGCTACTAGACATGGAGGACGACCACCAGTACCACCCCCTCGAGGCCGTGGACGCGGTCGTGGTCGTGGTCGTGGTCGAGGCAGAGTAGCAGGGGCAACATCTGTTGACCCACCAGTTGCCCCAATTCAGGGCCAGACTCCAGTTGTTGATGCTCCAGCAGCACATGTGCAGGCACTAGTAGTGCCCATTGTTATTGCGGGTCTCCAGGTGACCTTGGCCCAGATTCTATCAGTTTGCACTGGCCTAGCCCAGGCAGTCTCAGCCACCACTACAGCGACTACTTCTTAGGCAGGGGGGGTAGTCAGACCCCCGTTGCTCGCACACCCGAGCAGGTGATGCAGGGTTTGCAGACACCGGGAGTAGCTCCGGCTCAGCCGGTGGTACCAGTTCAGGATTTTGTGGTCCAGCTATGTCGGACGATGAGCAGCATCGTCTCGAGAGGTTCAGTAGGCTTCAGCCTCCAGTTTTTAGTGGTGCTCAGGGCGAGGATGCCCAGGGATTTCCTGACAAGTGTCAGCGTATGCTTCGGACGGTAGGGATTTTGGAGTCCAGCGGGGTAGCATTCACCGCATTTCAGTTCACTGGCGCTGCCTTCACATGGTGGGAGGCATATGAGTGGCGTAGGCCGGCAGGTGCAATGCCGTTGTCATGGCAGGAGTTCTCCACTATCTTTTTGGAGAAGTGGGTACCACGGTCTCAGAGAGAGAGGAGCTGTGTAGGAAGTTCGAGTGGCTTCGACAGGGAGACATGACTGTGACCCAGTATGAGGTGAGATTTTCTGAGTTATCCCGTCATGCCTCATGGATGGTTCCGACCGACAGCGAGAGGATCAAGAGGTTTGTGGATGGACCTAACTATCACCTTCGTATTCTGATGACTCGAGAGAGAGTCTTGGGTATTTCCTTTGAGGATGCAGTTGATATTGCTCGTGATATTGAGTTGGCTCGCCGTCAGGAGAGGGAGGCTAGAAGGCCTCGATGTTCTGGTAGCTTCAGTGTTGTTTCGTTTAGGAGTTAGTTCCAGCAGAGCAGAGGTTGATCATTCAGGCCTCCTCAGCCAGCTCGCTCAGAGTATCGTGGGTCATCTTCTGGTCGGGGTTATTTGGGCTCTCAGCACAGTCAGCCATCTCTTACTGCACTTCCAGCGCAGAGTTCATCTCATGTCCCATCTGTTCAGGGTTCATCTCGGTCGAGTGTATCAGCTAGCCACTCTGGCGTGAGGGGTTCCTTTCAGTCCCAGCTCCCAGCACCCGGGAGTTGCTACGAGTGTGGTGAGTTCGGGCATATGCGGAGGGAGTGTCCCCGTCGTGCATCCAGTTCATCTCAGCAGAGGGGCCAGCCCTCATCTTCTAGTCCAGTATCTTTAGCACTCGCCCCGCTAGCTAGGGGTGTGGGTCAGGCAGCTAGGGGCCGCCCCAGAGGGGGAGGCCGATCGGGTGGTGGTCAGGCTCGATTCTATGCTCTTCAGGGTCGGTCAGATGCTATTGCTTTGGATGTTGTTATCACAGGTATTATTTCAGTCTGCCACAGGGATGCCTCAGTTTTATTTAATCCTGGATCTACTTACTCCTATGTATCGTCATACTTTGCTCATCATTTGGGTACGACACGAGGGTGTCTTGCTTTACCTGTGCACGTATCTACTCGATGGGCGATACTATTATTGTGGACCACGTGTATCGGTCCTGTCTTGTTACTATTCGGGGTCTGGAGACAAGAGTTGACTTGTTGCTATTGAGCATAGTAGATTTTGATATTATTCTGGGCATGGATTGGCTATCTCCGTTCCATGCTATTCTAGACTGTCACGCCAAGACAGTCATATTGGCTATGCCAGGTGTTCTGAGGATTAAGTGGCGTGGCATGACTGACTATGTCCCCAGTAGGGTGATTTCCTTCCTGAAGGCCCAACGGATGGTTGAGAAGGGTTGTCTATCGTATTTGGCTTTTGTGAGAGATGTTGGAGCTGAGACTCCTAGCCTTGATTCTGTTCCTGTTGTGAGGGATTTTCCAGATGTGTTTCCAGCGGACCTGCCGGGCATGCTACCGGATAGGNCCAGCTTCAGAAACTCCTAGATAAGGGGTTTATTCGTCCTAGTGTGTCACCGTGGGGTACACTGGTCTTATTTGTGAAGAAGAAAGATGGCACAATGAGAATGTGTATTGATTACAGGCAGCTGAACAAGGTGATAGTGAAGAATAAGTATCCACTACCCTGTATTGATGATTTGTTTGATCAGCTCCAGGGAGCAAGGGTATTCTCGGAGATTGACCTCCGTTCAGGCTACCACCAGCTGAAGATTAGGGATTCCGATATTATGAAGACAGCTTTCAGGACGAGATATGGGCATTATGAGTTTCTAGTTATGTCTTTTGGGCTGCCTAATGCCCCAGTCGCGTTCATGCATTTGATGAACAGCGTGTTCCGGCCGTATCTGGATTCATTTTTGATTGTGTTTATTGATGACATCCTGGTGTACTCGCGTAGCCAGGAGGAACATGCCCAGCATTTGGGAGTAGTATTGCAGAGATTGAGGGAGGAGAAGCTTTATTCAAAGTTCTCCAAGTGTGAGTTTTGGCTTGGTTCTGTGGCTTTCCTGGGTCACGTGGTGTCCAACGATGGTATTCAGGTTGATCCGAAGAAGATAGAGGCGGTGAAGAGTTGTCCTAGACCTACCTCAGCCACGGAGACTCGTAGTTTCCTTGGGTTGGCAGGGTATTATCGCCGGTTTGTTCAGGGATTTTCTTCTATTGCATCGCCCTTGACCAGGTTGACTCAGAAGGGTGCTCTATTCATGTGGTCCGAGGAGTGTGAGGAGAGCTTTCAGAAGCTCAAGATAGCTTTGACCACGGCTCTAGTGTTGGTATTACCATCAGCTTCAGGTTCTTACATTGTGTATTGTGATGCTTCAAAAGTTGGGATCGGATATGTGTTAATGCAGGAAGGAAGAGTTATTGCATATGCTTCTCGTCAGCTGAAGCCCCATGAGAAGAACTACCCTGTACATGACTTGGAGTTG
>MU743424.1:11136-38382 GCA_026770625.1 Nicotiana glauca
TTAGAATGAGCCATAATGTCGAATATATCGATAGGGAGGTCGAGTTAAAAATTAGAAAATTGGAGCCCCGAGTAAAATATGCGATCGCATCTGCGATCGCAGAATGAACATGCTGTCCTCATAATGGACCGCAAAATGCCTCCCAACAACCATACGTCCTGGCTCAGTCTGTGGTAATAATGCGACCCGCATTCACGTTATGCGGTCGTAAAGTGCACCGCAGAACTGACACTCACAAAATTCAAAGGAGAAATGCGACGATTATGCGGTCCGCATTTCGATTATGCGACCGCATTTCAACCGCATAACTGACTTAAATTTTAACCAACAATCTGACCCACTCTGCGGCAGATATGCGGTCCGCATACCTGATTTGCAGCCGCATTCTGGACCGCATTTCTTGCATTTTTTTCTGGAAACTTATTCTTGACATTTTAATGCATTATTCAACCCAAAAGGTCCGCGCCACAGCGAGAGAATATTTACTAATTTCTAACACATGTTCCTAACTTGGCACCACGGGATCCTGGTTTTTGAGTAGGGATTTCACGGGGCCTTATATTTGGCTAGTACAGTTGTATGACCGTAGTCATTTTTTATCCTAAGTGTAGTAATTTAGGTGTCTACATCGAGGGTATGCCCCTTCGGGTATCTTACAAATGCAACGTATAGCCTAAACATCGGGATTGAGTTTATGCCTATAGTAAGGTCTTACAAAAAATTTCATGCATGTTGAGGTCTTACATTATTTTCATGCCTTTTGAGGTCTTACAGTTTTTTCATGCTTGTTGAGGTCTTACAGGTTTTTTCATGCCTGTTGAGGTCTTACAGTTTTTTCATGCTTGTTTAGGTCTTACAGTTTTTTCATTCTTGGTATTAGTATTTTGAGACCGAGTCTGCCCGCTTGGGGTCTTGTGGCCCCGCGCTTTTTAAATGGATAATGACTGGCGATAGTCTCCGAGTTATCTAGTTTACTTAGGCTCGAGGGCCATTACTCGTGAGCTCGGAATTTCCGTACTGAAGGCTTATAAGTTTGGAGATTCTGACCTCGGGGTCATGCGCTTTCTGAGTTTGCGATGCCAGTATCCGAGTGTTCGAGATAATATCCCTTTTTGGAGATGTTTTGTGATTTTCGTGTTGCCTCATTGAGGGATTACGAGTTTGGAGTCTCAACTCTGAGGTCATGTGGGTGCCGAATTATTGACGCCAGTCTCTGAGTATTTTGGAGCATTCTTGATAGAGGGATCCTCACTGTGAGAGTACTAAAATATCTTTTGGAGTACAAGATGCTTTGGCGAAAGGTATTCTTTGATTGCTTGGCATAAGTACATGTTGTTTTGTTGCCATGAGCTCGGCTTAGGCGTACACGGTTCTCTTGACCGTTTGGCCCGGTACATCATTTTCCTAGTTGAACCCTATCTGACACTCATTGGTTCTTTCGGGTGGGTGATCTTTCGAGGGATGCCCTCCAGTGTTCAGGGTCGATTGCAAAGGAAAGCATTGTACGCTTGTCGGATCCTCCTTAGGTAGTACGTAGGTATTGCGTCGTTAAAAACCTTGCCGTGAAAATCCAATTTGGGACAAAATACGGTTGGAGGAAAAGAGTGTAGCATTTGTTCGGGAGTATTTGCACAATTGTTTGATCTAATGCCCTAGCAAGAATACTGTTTTAGCATCGATACTTTCCAATTGTTCGCCATCCAAGGTGCCTAGCTTATAATATCCCTTTCCAACTATTCCGAGGAAACGGTATGGTCCTTCCGAGTTCTGGCCCAGCTTCCATTCATTAGGATTTTAGGTGTTGAGAGTGACCTTCCTTAGGACTAAGTCCGCAATCCCAAAATACCGGATATTTGTTCTTCTGTTATAGTATCTTTCAATTCTTTGCTTCTAGGTGGTCATCCAGATCAGCGAGGCTTCTTGTTTTTCATCGAGTAATTTTAGGGTCGTTGCCATGGCCTCATTGTTCGAGCCCTCATTGATGTGCTGGAATCTTGCGCTCGGCTCCCCGACTTCCACAGGTATCAATGCCTCGGCACTATACACTAGAGAGAAAGGTGTTTCTCCGGTGCTTGATTTTGAAGTTGTTCGATATACCCACAGCACTTCAGGCAGCATTTCTCTCCATTTTCCCTTGGCGCTCTCTAGTTTCATCTTTAAATTCTGAATGATAGTTTTATTTGTGGACTCGGCATAGCCATTTGCACATGGATGGTAAGGCGTCGACAGGATTCTCTTGATTTTTTGGTCTTCGAGGAACTGTGTTACCTTGCTCCCAATGAACTGTCTCCCGTTATCTCATGTTATTTCAGACGGGTTCCCGAAAGGGCATATGATGTGATCCTATATGAAATTGATGACTTCCTTTTATCTTATTTTATCGAAGGCATGTGCTTCTACCCATTTTGAAAAGTAGTCAGTCATAAATAAAATGAATCTAGCCTTACCTGGTGCCATCAGCAAGGGGCCGATGATGTCCATTCCCCATTTCATGAATGGCCATGGTAAAAAAATGGAGTATAGTTGCTCGCCGGGTTCGTGGATCATCGGAGCGAATCTCTGGAATTTGTCGCATTTTCATACGAACTCTCTTGTGTCTTTTTCCATGCTATCCCAATAGTAGCCTGCTCTGATCACCTTCCGGACCAAGGAGTCGGCACCAGAATGATTTCTACAAGTACCCTTGTGGATCTCTCGGAGTACATAATTTGTGTCACCTGTCCCTAGACATACCGCCATGGGGCCATCGAGAGTCCTCCTCTATGGAGTCTTATTTTTATCGAGCGAGAAATGGGCTGATTTTGTTAGTAAGATCCTCGATTCTTTTCGATCTACGTGCAACTTTTTGTCTTTTAAATAATTGATATACTTATTTCTCCAATCCCATGTAAGACACGTAGAACTAACCTATGCGTGATCTTCCTCGATCACTGATTTAAACAATTGAACAACGGCCTCGGGGAGTAGGTCCTCTTCTTCCGTGGAGGATCCCAGATTCGTGAGGGCATCAGCCTCGCTGTTCTGCTCTCGGGGTACATGGACTAACGTCAATTCTTTGAAATGACGCAGTTCAATTTGGATTTTGTCCAGGTACCTTTGCATCTTATCTTCTCGAGCTTCGTAGCTCTCATTAACCTGGCTTACTACTAGGAGCGAATCGCATTTCTCCTCGACAGTCTCGGCTCCCAGGCTTTTGGCAAATTTTAAACTTGCAATCATAGCCTCGTGCTCGGCTTCATTGTTAGTCAATTTTATGATTTTTATGGATTGTCTGATTATGCCTCTAATGAGTGGCTTTAAGACTATACCGAGCCTGAATCCTCTTATGTTTGTGGCGTCATCTGTGAATAGGGTACATACCCTTGAAGATGTGCCTGATTTTAGTAGAAGTTCCCTCTCTACCTCGGGTACGAGGGATGGCGAGAAATCGGCCATGAAGTTCACCAGAATTTGGGACTTAATGGTCGTTCGAGGTTGATACTTGATATCATACCCCCAGAGTTTGATGGCTAATTTGACCAATCGACCCGATAGTTCGGGTTTGTGGAGTACACTACAGAGGGGGTATGTTGACAAAACGCAGATATGGTGACACTGAAAATAAGGCTTCATCTATTACGAGGTGCTTATCAGCGCGAGAGCCAATTTTTCTAGATGGGGATACCGAGTTTCAGTGTCCCCCGATGTTTGGTTTACATAATAAATAGGAAATTATGTACCTTGATCCTCTCAAACTAGTCTGCCGCTTACCGCTACTTTGGATACGACCAAGTACGGGAGTAGTGTTTCACCCTCTTTTGGCATGTGCAGCAAAGGTGGACTAGTTAGGTATTGTTTTAGTTCCTCTAAGGTGTCTTGACATTCCAGAGTCCATTCGAAGTTGCTTTTTCTTTTGAGTGATGAGAAGAAATGATGCCTTTTGTCTGATGACCTTGATATGAACCTACCCAGGGCCGCTATCTACCCAGTTAGTCGTTGGACGGCCTTTACATTATTTACCGCCATGAGTTTTTTTATGGCCTTTATTTTGTCTGGGTTGATCTCGATCCCCTTATTTGAAACCATGAAGCCCAGGAATTTTCCCGAACCCACCCTGAAGGCGCACTTCTCGAGGTTGAGCTTCATGTTGTAACTTTTAAGGATGTCGAAAGTTTCCTGCAAATAAGTCAAATGGTCCTTTGCGCACAGGGACTTAACTAGCATATCATCAATATATACTTTCATTGATTTACCTATTTGACACTCGAACATTTTATTAACTAGGCGCTAGTATGTCGCCCCTATATTTTTTAGCCCGAAGGGCATTACGTTATAGCCGTAGGTACCATACTTCGTGATGAACGAGGTTTTTTCCCGATCCTCGGGGTTCATCTGGATTTGGTTATACCCCGAGTAGCATGTTTTATTCAAGACTTTATAATCTACACACATTCTTAGCTTTTTCCCTTTTTAGGCACTACCATTACGTTGGCCAACCATTCAAGGTATTTAACCTTCCTAATGGATCTAATTTTAAGAAGTTTCGTTACCTCTTCTTTGATGAAAGCATGTTTTACCTCGGACTGCGATCTTCTATTCTATTTTATGGGTTTGAATTTGGGGTCGACGATAAGCTTGTGAGAGGTTATTTCTGGCGGAATTCCCGTCATATCTAAGTGGGACAAAGCGAAACAGTCAATATTATTACTAAGAAATTAAATGAACCCTTTCCTTAGTTCGGGGTTAAAATTGTTCCCAGGTATACCTTATGATCCGGGAGGTTTTTGATTAAAATGGTCTACTCCAGCTCTTCGACTGTCAATTTAGTCTCATCCGATTCTTTTGGGGCGATGAACGTTTGAGGAGCAAAGAAATCTTCTTCGTCGTCCATGGGGGTCTGTCAGTATCTAACCTCATCCGAGATCGGGCACGTGGGGATGGGTGCCTTATGGTGGACTGCGAACATTTCTTTTGCTACCTGCTGTTCTCCATGTATGGTCATGATACCGTCCTTCATGGGAAACTTTATTACCTGGTGTAAGGTTAATGGTACTGCCCTCATGCTGTGTATCCAAAGCCTACTGAGTAATACATTGTACCTCTTGTCGTCGTCGATGACTTGAAACTCGATGCTCTGAATTACGTCGGACGTGTCGATCAGGATGGTGATTTCTTATTTCATTACTTCACCGATCATGTTGAAGCCGTGGAGGACTTGAGGGATGGGGGTGACTCGATCGAGCAGTCCTAGTTGTCCTACTACCTCTGATCTAATTATGTTAGTCGAGCTACCTGAATCCATGAGCACGCGCTTTATCCTGGTATTATTTAAAAGAAACAAGATCACCAGTGCGTCGTTGTGTGTTTCTATCACGGCCTCGATGTCCTACTAGGCTGGAAGCGGGGGTATCTTCGGGCATGCGATTTTGGGTCGGTTCCTTTTTCGTGATCGACGTTCTTGTCCGTTTGAATACAGGCCCTTAGGAGATGTTGGTTCCGCTAATAATCATGTGGACATCATGACGGAGCTTTGGCCTGGGTTGAGTGCGGTAGTGCACCAACATCCAGAGTAGTCGTGTACTCATCTATGCTGCCTTTGAGGTTGTTGTTTTCCACTCTATTCACTGAGCCAGACATTTTGACCAGAAATCGAAGATATTGAGCAAGAAAAAGTGTGAAAGATAACTTGCGTTGTGTAATGAAACCAGCAAGAAATAATCACTGTTATTTTTATCCCCACGTTGGGCGCCAAACTGTTTACCGTGAAAATGGTAATAAAAATTAAATTTGTTAATGGGACTCTAAAAATACGTGATCTATTTTTATGTTAGTTGTTAGAGCAGTTAATGCTAGATATATGAAGTTAAAGGATGAAATACGAGCTAAAATGGGGTTATAGTCAAACCAGGGGGCTTGCCGTCGGGTCCTCGGACTGGCTAATGAGGGGCCTCGAGATCACAGCCTGGGCTCGGGCTCGAGCTATCGGGGATAAACGGGAAAGGGATAACAGTTAGATTATTAATTGTTAGAGGCTCTTTATGGCATGTGGGGAGCATTAAATGAAGAACAAGTATGAACGTAATAAATAAAAATGGTAGTCTTGAGCGAGTAAGTTAGAGAGAAAACAGAGAGAGAGAGAGAGAGAGAGAGAGAGATGTTATTGATCTTATGTAGAGTAGTTGGAGCAACAGAAGCCCCTTACAAAGTGTCAAGTATTCCCCTTATATAGGAGAGGAGATCCCAACATAGTACAAGATACATTAATGATAAAGAAAGCTGGTTAGGACAACCAGACAGCACCAAGCTCTGTCAATTTCCGATATGTGCCTTGGGAACTCCCCTCTCCCGTATTATAGCCGCTAGCATGCCATACCCCCCAAGGTCGATACTCGATGGCTCCCGAGGGTGAGTCTCGACCTCAGCTTCGAGCCATTAGAAGCATACTCGCGAGGTGATCCAATGATGGGGAAATCAAGCCCCCGGTTTTACCGCATGCAACAGTAGCAGAAGCCCATTGTGCGGACCGTGCCAGAATTATGCGACCGCACAACCTTCATAGGGGCATTTTGTCAGATATTTTCAGCTTAGTATAAATAAAAAATTTTATCATTTTTAGGTCAAGTTTAGTTTGCAGGTGTGCACCTGAGCCATTTTTTTTTCTTCTTTGAGTAATTTTGTACTAGATTGGCTTCTTAATATTAGATTTTCTTTGTTTAGTAAATTATTATGCATCCTATATTAATTTCTTCTTGTATTTCATTATTTTTCATGAGTAGCTAAATCTTTAGCTAGGGATGTGGATCAACCCCAGCGTGGGTACTTAATGCGTATTTAATTTTAGGGTTTCTTTGTGATTGGGTTAGTGATATTTAGCCTTGTGTATGCTTAAATTCTAGAATTAATGGTTGCAAACATTCATTCATACCTAATTGACCTAGTCTTTTCTTGAGAAAGAGAGACTAGGTTTAGAAAAACTTGGCTAACAAGGAATTGGGTGAACTCAAGAAATTGATAGCCCCAATTAAAGGGTCAAATCTAGAGATAGTAAGACCCAATTTAAGCATATATCACTTGATTTGTGCATATACCCATTGGGACTTGAGAAAGCCAAATTAGACAAAATCACTCAAACTATCAAGAGGTGTAGAGTGAGCAATTGCGTGAGATTGCTATATCAAAATCCCGATAAATAAAACATTCCCTATAGTTTACAACTCGTTAGGTAGCCAACTAGGTGGAAATCACGACCCTAGATTCCTTTATCATTTGAAAAATACCTAAAACTAAAAACATTGCCTTCTAGTTTATGTATAGAAATCATTAGCTAAATGTATAAATAGAAACAACCTATGAATATGTGGAAGTACAAAATAAGGCACATCATACATTTACTCTAGTTATATACCTAATCCCATATCTAACTCCCTGAGGAATCGACCCCGACCTGGGTAGAGATTTATTATTGCCTTGAACGCCTCACAACCTATAATTGTGGTGTGAGTTTGGGTGAGATCAATACCTCAATAATCAATTTAGAACCAAGGAACTCAATATTTGTCCAATTCTTTGAATTTTAAAAAAATTCAGCAGAGTTTCCCCTAAAATTGGATGATCCCAAAAACAACAGCAAACACCACAACATACATGGGAATGGATACCTAGCCAACATGATAATATCGAACTAAAGTAGACCTAGTTATCTACAATAGTGTCAAACGATCAACAAAACGAAATTGTGAATGTAATGTAGACTCATAGTGGCTAACTTGTGACATGAAAGTATAATTATATGATTTAGGAATAACCTAAGTTCAAAACAAGAAAATTAAGCTTATATAATCTTAAATGAAGCTATTAGGATCATATGGGGGTTGGGTAAACATAAAAACATCAAAGGAACATAACAAACGGAATTCGGATGTCATATGAGAAATTGGCGATTTTCCCTTTTGTTTTTTGTTGTGTTTTGAAGTTCCAGACTAAACTATTTTGTTTCATAATTAACTTATGGAGTTGAAAAATATACGAGGATACAATACATGCTGATATTTCCCTTGAACAACTCTTAAACGATCAAGAAGAAAGGCTAGAACATAGCTAAATTAAATCATGCCGAAAACTAAACGAAAACCCTACATACCTCCTGTCTTCTTGCTTCCAAAACTTGATCCTTTTGATCCAAACCCTTACTTATTCTTGTAAAGCTAAATACAGAGGTGAAAATCTTGCTTATCCACGAAGATATTTCCAAAACATGAGTTATAAGGAGAAAGGGGGATGGCAAAGTCTTACCTACGTCGTAAGGATCGCGTTGATTTATTCGCGTCTTGATTTTGAATTGGGGATGATAGAATTTCTTCAAAACCCTAAGTATGTATTTAGGATGTATAGAGTGACTTTTTATTCCTGATTAGGTCTAAATGAGTGTTGTAGATGATGGCTAATACTTTATATATCAAGATAATCTTCAACCGACCTTGTGGGTACAAAAGTGAACTGCTTGTGCAGTCTCGCAAAAAACCCAAATAAAACCCCCCCCCCCCCCCCGATGTCGTATCGACAAACGGTTTAACACGTTGGAAACTATACTCATAGATATTAAATGTGGTAGGTGTATCATCTAGTAATTACAAGTACATTAGAATAAAATCTCAGCTACATTTTACTTAAGTTTTAGCATATTTATGAATGTAACTTGTGGTGACCTTTGCCAAATTTTGTTCCTCAATTCGCTTGACTTCAAAACATAACACAACACTATCATACGACAAAAATAACTCATAACCTAATCTTTTTATAATTTTGAGAACCCTAGTCTTACCCCAAATGTATATGTTATAACATTATCAACTTGTCGACTTTCGACAAAACTTATTTTCTTCAGTTCGTTTAGATTCTAAGCCTTCCAACCCTCCTGGTACTTGCAGTTCATGGTCATAACATCCACGGTAACATGATTAACTTACTTTATGTATTTCTAAAGATGATCTCATTTTTGAACGTACAATAATTGATGACATACTCTCACGTACGATAAGGCAAAATATGGGATGTAACATCATTCCCCCCTTTGGAACATTCATGCTCGAATGTTGACAGATGCGCTTATGAGTCTCATACTTATAGTTCTTACAAAGACCTTAATACTATGACAGATGCGCTTATGAGTCTCATACTTATAGTTCTTACAAAGACCTTAATACTTTATTTGCCATCTAGGCAACTATTCTTAAATCCATAGGCCAGGGCAATTCCCCCTCCCCCCTTTTATGCCTCTGTCTCACACCACAACATGTGGTCAGAATTTTTCCAATCTCGTAACTATTGCTACCTTCTGTCATACAACCTGCATGACTCTGTCCTCGTACCGCACCTATGAGAGTCTTATCTCCTATTTCCTATAACTTTTAGCCAATCCCTAGGCCTCACTTTGTGAATATATACAAAATTATGGAAAGTTGTCTCTATGGGCATCTATAGGTGTACTCAAGTTCTTCGCTTGGTACTTTGTCGAACTTATGACTATTGTTATATCTTATTTCATAGCCTTAGTTATTTGTGCGTATGGCTTTACTATATCTAGGTAGATCATAATATACCAGAACTCTTACTTCGATTTATTATTATCAAGGTCTGCTACCCAACTCCATCTTACTCTCTCCCTGCTTGTCCTATATGTATAAATCTAAGCCCTTTAATGCTTCCTTATTACTATCATCTATAGAATGATAGCCAAATCTCATCTCAATTCACTTAAAATACTAATTACTTTTAACATACTTTATATACCTTAATATCATGTTCATTATCCCAAAATGCCAAACTTCAACGAAACTCGTTTTCTTCGATTGTTTATCCTCTGACCTTCGTTACACTTACTTATCACTTGTTATGAATAGCATAAATACTTATAACCTCAAAACTAATCTCATTTCCGAGCTTACGTCGATTAACTAATGATGAAACTTTAATGTACGAAAACGTGGGATATAACATCCTCCCCCCATAGAAACATTCGTCCGCAAATGTTTAAACTTTCCAGATCTACATGACATACTCATAAATTCTAAATGTATATACTACCTTCCCGGGTCATACTCCAATGAGATAACTATCGACCACTCACAGGGTTAGAACACCCTCCCTTCTTAAAACTACTTCCCAATCCATTCGTTAGCTACGAGTATGTTAATCAATCTTCTAGGCACTGGCACCTTCTATTTGTAAACTTATTAACCGGATTCTTAACTTTGTATTCCACTATACTAACTTTCCCAAAATATTGGGTACTATCCACGGTTTCCTCACTAGGGAATTAGAGCCATCAGAGTACTAGCTTCGTAATATCCTAGGTCGCTCCCCACTCCTCCCTTAGTCCTATAATTTTAACTCTTAGAGACCTATATAATTTTTCCAGGGTCTCCTCTTTAAACTGAACTAAAACCCATATCTTATTAGCCCGCTAGAGCAGTGTTACGGTCCCATTACTTCTACTTTCGTCCCCCTTTACATTTTAAAATCACAGTCGACTGCTACTAGAATAGCATTCATTCCTGTATAACAAATAATAAGTTTCTTCCTGGGGTCATAATGAGTGCTTCGATCATACACACTTTGAAGCGGAATTCTCAAATCCTTATCAGCTACCTTCATCCTCTTGGACCAACTACTCTCCTCTACCTCTGCATATGTCATGACATATACAGATGAACCCTGATTGACAGACTCCCAAGATTGTGGACTATTTGGCACGTCAGAAGAGCTGGTGTCTGTAAATACCCTAACATAGTGTTGAACCTGGGGGGGAGCCCCGCTATGCCAATCCCTGCACCATTCCCCTTATACCCTGATCAACATGCCTTGATAATGAAATTAAGGGCCTTGGTGAGGTCGTAAATCTCTCACCCCATCTGACATTGGCAGAATCGAAACCACTAGAACAGATGAATCGTATGGATCTTCGAACGGATCCTCCTCAATAGAACCCATAATCTCCAAAGGGTCTAACTTTGTTGTCTAATTTATACTTTTTTTTAAAAGTTTCATAGCCTTCTTACCTATACTAGTGACTAACACCTGGTGTCTAGTAGTAATAGGCATCACTGAGAACACAAATAAGATAAATATTCTGAGTGAATACTTAAGACTCATTTCTATCACATAATCTATATCAGAAAGAAAAGTAGCCATCCTAACCTCATGTCTATAAGTGTGGTGCACAACACACTCATAAACAAGACTCTATAGACACAGCATGTAGACAGCCTAGGACTGAACTGCTCTGACACCATGCTTGTCATCACCCAACCTAAGGCCGCAACAGATAACTGACACTAAATGACGATCATTACTAAACTTGCTTATAATATACTCATCATGAATATAAAAGGATAGACTGAAAAAGAAAAAGCATACCTGATAAGAACTATACAATCTGGAAATTTGATAAGGCGAACACAAGCTAACATCTAGAAATATACTAACTATGTAGGTTCATATCTACATTCCTCTACGAGTGCTAAATTGACAAAGTACTGGACGGAACAGGGCCCCATCATACCCAATAGTTGATTGTACACATACCAAAATATAAGTAACTATGGGAGTAAGTAGAGTGATTACAATAGTTTGTGGATGGTCTATTGATGTGGCTAAAATGTTGATCTATCTGTACCTACGTGACATGAAATGCAGTGCCTCGGAAGGGACGTGAGTCGATATGTACAAAGTATGTAGTGTGGAAAGCATAAGTAAATCATACTAATGTATGACTGTAAGATGGAAATCTGAATATAATCAATAGGCTCGAGTGGTGTTATGGGCGATGTTCTCACGACCCAAACTGATGGGCCACGACGGGCACCTGGTACCTTACTCAACCGAGTACCAACATAACGTATCTTTTTGTATCATACCATCATAGGTAAATGAGCCAGAGAGGCTATCGTGAGATAAGTAGAATAAAACATGGAGAAATACTAGACATTGGAGGATCCAGCATTTACTCCAAACTTATATATATGACGTACAGCCTATAAGGCCCGGCATGATCCTTTATATACTCCAAACATAGGCCGACAAGGCCATACAAAAATCCGTATACATGACATCTGTCTGCAAGCCTCTAAAAACACATAATATCATAAAGGTCGGGACAGAGCCTCTCCATGACAAACAATACACATCTAAATCATACTAACCAAACAAGTAACTCCGGAGCAAATGGGGTGCAGCAACATCTTCAACTAAGTTGATCGCCTACTTAGAGGACTCTCGACCTGTCTATCACGAGTTATGGACATAAAATGCGACGTCCCCAGGCAAAAGGGACGTATGTACAAATAATGTACCAAGTATGTAAGGAATGAAAATCAGTAGACAATAGACATGAGAGAAACATAAAGTAAAAGACTCGACATGTAAATCTGAATAGCTCTACGAAATCCTTTAATTTTTAAAATGTCATACATATACGTATAAATGTCGTGTCGTGATAGGTACGTGTGTTCATAATATCATCAAGCCTCTGAGGGCATCCCATCATATCATCTCGGTCACTGTGGAAAAAATCATCAATGTATATCAGCTGATCAGGTGGTGTTATGTACATAACGCCATAACCTTTTCCATATATATATAGAGATTATTTAACGCGTATATAACACCATCTGGTCATGGGTCAATGTGCATATGTAAATGCATGAAATACATGTGAAAATATGTTAATACAATCTTTTGGTACGTTATAAGACCATTATGCCTCTAATTAATATCATGAAATAAATTTTACCAACTTACGTATTTTTGAGACCCATGAACAGATGATAGGGAATCAAGTACATCGACATCTCTTGTATTTTTATGAATATAGTCACTTGTGAAATTTGTGCATTTTCTCGTTTTGTTCGTGTCGATCATGCCAAAAATATAGTACGGATAACCTTAACATACCTAAGTCGATTCTCTTGACAATTCTTTTAATATACGTCAAGCAATAAATCACGTAGACAATATCGGAGTAGGAAAATATTTATATGATATTCTCGCAAAAGATTACACCGTACTTCCTTAAAATTTCAACATCTCACGTTTCTAAGATGCTAAGAGATTTTGTTTTCATAAACATAATAAATATTAAAATGCAAACTTGTGGAATTAGAAGAAGCAGTAACGTTCCCATCCATATTTCATGTAGTCACCGACCTTCATTTTTATGTCTTAAGAGGTTTTTTTATATAATTGGTAGAGGGGTCCACTTCTTTGATAACTTAGAAACCAAAATCTTCTAAAGTTTCCACCAAGCTACATGATTATGAGTCATTAATTGGGTTTTGAGTAAGGCCTCACCTTCTGCCACGATGGGAGCTTATTAAAATTATCCAAAGCTCCTAATCAATTAATTAATCTCTTACTAAAAATTAATAATTAATCACTTATCTACATAATTAAAAATTATTTTAAATTACTTAAAATACTATTTATTTTTAACACACTTTATACATCTTATTATCATGGTCATATGGGATCTTGTATGGTACTAGTCCATAAATACCGGGTATTATAGCTCGGACCGTATTTTATCTCAAAATGACATACATCGACAAAATTCATTTCTTCGATTTACTTACCTTCTTACCTTCACGAATTTGTTTGAAAGAGCATAGTACTTAAAATCTCAAAATAATCTCATTCACGCACTTACGTCGATTAACTTACGACGAAACGTTAACGTATAAAATTGTGGGATGTAACATCACCTCCCCCCCCCCCCGGAACATTCGTCCTTGAATATTGACTGATGCACTTATCATTATCATAACCTATAGTTGTTGCGAATACTTTTGTACCCTCCTTGCCATCTAAGCAACTATTCTATGAATAATTCCAAAGGCCAGGGCATTTGCCCTTGTAGGCCTCTTTCTCACGCCACGACTTGTGGTCGGAATATTTTCAATTTCCTAACTCTTGCTACCTTCTGTCATGCAACCTGTGTTATTTCCTTGTATTTGCGCCTATGCGACTCTTCTATCCTTTTTCCTCCAGTTTTTAGCCAATCTCTAGGAGTCACTTTGTAAGCATATACAGAGCTTGAAAAGATGTCTCTTTGGGCATTATACTGAAGTTCTTTGCCTGATACTTCATTGAACTTACGAATATTGCTATATTTTATTTCATAAATCCGTTTATCCAACAGTATGACTTTACTACCATAACTCTTACTTTGTTTTATCATCTCTAAGGTCTGCTACCAAAGTCCAAGTTACTTTCTTTGCTTCTTAACATAGATGTATAAATTCAAGTCCTTCAGTGCTTCCTTATTACTGTTCATATAAAGGATGGAATCTTTATCTCATTTCATACGTTTTATATTTATCCATCTATTGTTGATTCACCACAATATTGATCTATATTCTACTACTGATAACTTAAAACCTCTTACGTAATCACTAGGGCTCATGTTGCATCGAGGAACATCTGGAGTAATTTCCATAACTGTATTTCATAGATTCCCAATGTGGCTCACCTTACATAGGTGTTTAAATGTTGTGAAATTCATGAAATCCTCTTCAAATCATTACTCCATTGAAGGCCCAAACGTCATCCTTTATCTATCACAATTACACCCTTATTGTACTGTCAGCGCAACATTCCATCTCATCTAAATGCCATAAGTCTTAGACTCATTTGAGTTCATTCAGGCTATACTGAACTTTGTATAATTTTTAGAAACCATCAACTCTCTTGATTTTCATGGGCTTAATCCCGAGGACTTATCCATTCTCGTCACCTTCTCGCTCACCCTTTCTTGTTCTTACTCTTGTCTTCCTAAAACCTTATCGTTCTATCATACTTTAGCTTGTGACCTGCATATATCCATTTATACTGCTCTCAATCTTCCTTCACCATAGATTTTCTTGTATTATTCTGGAACATCAAGCGATACATTTCATCATCTCCAACTCTTCTTTACTCTCTTAGCTAGATCTCTCGGTACCTAGAACCCATAGGCTGGAAAATATACCATTTATAATGCTGCTATCATTTGTGGATACTGAATCTCCATGCTTCTAGCCTTCTATCCGAAGTATGGACTATTCACAATCTTCTGCATTTGAGCATCTCGTACGTTGTTCACCTTTACCTTACTTACTTTAAAATCATGTATCATATCTTCTATCTCTTTCACGACCTCCCTTCCGCATAGGTATAATTCACGTCCATAACTTGAAGTTCTATTATAATACCTGCACCGCTAGAGCATACACAATCCAGGTAGGAGTTTCATGCAGACTTCTTCTAAGGATGGTACCCTGGTTTTATCGTAGAACTTTCATAAATTTTGGCTATTGTATTATCGCTCTTGTACCTCTAATATTAAGAGTGATTCTACAATGTCCTCAATCACGATATCCACAATCTCCTGGATTCAATAATCAAACTCCTAATTTACTTAGTTGATATAACTCTTTACTTTCCTCTTTCCTCTGATCAACCTTTATGTAAGATTCAGCTATCTTCTGATCTGCAACTCATGGTGTTAGTTATTACTTTATCCCTTCAAGGACGCTATGGAACATCCATGATTCAATCTTGTAACAATTCTATCCTTTGTCTGTGACCTGGGCCCAATTCTTTCTTTTAACTTATACCGCAATATTATACGATTGTATGATTATGAACATATATGCTGCATGGATAATACTCCGAACTCTTAAGTGTATTCATAACGTAACTAACTTTGGATCATTTATTGAATAAATCCTTTCATTCCTTCTCAGCTTTCTTTAAATGTAAGTTATTACTTTTCTTGGTCTTTCTGCCCCCTTGTTGCGTGCATACTTAGCTTATCTTATTTCCCACGCATGCCAGAGTTTTCGGGCAACTCATATGAACTCGAATATTACTTTTGATTTTACTTCCCATTCATTAGTCACGGTAGGTGCCACTTTCTTTGGAGTTCTTATAATGTTGTTGTGAGACTGTTGTTACACGACTATTTCCTCTTTAGGTCACTGTGCTTAGGCTGAAGTATTCTTCCTTATTTCCTCAGCAAGTCTTTCATTGTAGTATTAGGAAGGACTTTCTTAGTCTTCTAAAGTTGTGAGCTTATTACATCGTATACTCGGCGGAATTTTTTTATCTCATTGCTCGTCTATAATTACCCGTAGTTACTTATTTCCACGCCCTTGTGCTTACAGGGTTGCTTCTGAACTGATATTTTGATTGTCTTCCCAGTGGAACTCTCTTTTATCTCTGTAACACTCATACGGTACCTTTGACTACCCAAACTCCTATCTGAATATTTCTCAAGGGTCACGATGTCATAACTGCGAGGCTAAATTTACTATACTGGGTTTCACTATGTTTATCTTGCATGATCTATTGATTTATCTGTATCCTCTTGTCTATCCATAACTAGGATCTTCCTGAATCACCTACTAACTACTCATTTGCCCGTTCTTATATCAATATTCCGCGTAATCTTTCTTGGGTTATTTCCTTCGTCTTAACTTATGTCCCGCACTAGCTTCATAGTTGTCAATAACATATCGGGCAGAAACCCTTACTTCCTTTCCTTGACGTCGTGCTTACACAATATTCTAGAATCATAGCATTTATGTAGGATTTGGGTAAATTCAATCTCATTCCTTTTCCATTTTTATCGCATTCTTACTTTACTATTCCATAGTCACTAGAACCACTTAATTCTGACTTAATGCCACATCACTCCATAGTGCCCCCTTTAGGGGAGTACTAAGAGTTGGAGCTACAATGACCTACCTATAGATGTTTTACCTCTTCATCTTCGGCGTCCTTTCATATCATCGGTGACCCTTACTCACATTGTGGTAATCTTTCTGCACCAAAGATAACAAAATTCCTTGCTCGCGAGGGTGACACTTAGTGTAACTGGCACACACAGTCCCTTAAGATTAACTTTGCTCACATTTCTTTGTTTAGGGAAGCGTCTTCCTGAATGAGCATTCTATGAATTTCTCATGAATCTCCTTATGATGTCCATTCTATTATCTCCAGAATGAAAATTGAAACTCGCATGATGCCGACTATTATCCAATCACTCAGTCCCTAATTCATGTTTAGTTTATCTTGTTCACCAGTCTATACTGATTTCTATTATTTTGGGGTCTAACGTTTCATTTTGATAGTTGTGTTGGAGTCATGAACTTATTTCTTGAAGTGAGGATATGACTTTATGGCTTATAATCTTTTTTTTTGTCTCAAGGCCTAACACCTCTCGTCTTTTCTTTCGCTTGACTATAGACTCTGTAATATTGTCATCTTTTTTACCTACCGTTGTCATCGATGTATCACATCTTACTCTTAATGCTTCATTAGCTCTCTTCTTATTTGTTACTAATATTTATGCCTATCACTTTATTCTAAAAACTTCAACAAGATATTCTTTTTCTTTTAGCTCCCCTTTGCTCCATCCACTGGCTCTTTGGGTTGCCTAACATTATCTTTCTACTAGGGACGGGAGCCACACTTAGGTAATATTTATCCCTTCAAGGCTGCCAATGCCTATCTTTGTAGTACTCATATATAGTTGAACTATTTTAGAGTGCACCATCTGAATGTTTCACAAGGAGATTTATTAGTACTTTTTTCAATATCCTTAGGAAATGTCAACCAACTTAAATAATTCATTCACCATTTTGGGTTACTCTAACCCCAGCCGGATCCTGATATCCTGTCCTTTTCTTAATCTACACCTGTTAGCCCCCAATAGGGTATAACTGAGATAGGTGTGTCCAATTATACATACCTCTATTACTGTTGAGGTTTACTCACAATGCTTATATTTTTCTGCCGTAACTGTAATACTGATAATCCTCACTAACTAGGTGCCTCGTACCCTACTTTACCTTGTTTCTTTTACTTGCTGAAACTCGTGTCTCCCTCCTTATTCTTTTTTATCGTAAGAGTGAATAGGCATTCATATCTTAGGGACCATTATCAAAAAGCTTATACATATTAGTATACCCATGATCTGCTGAATACTTCATATTTATCCATCATAAGCATGATACAAAAATCGAGTTCCTCTGATTCAACTCTTCCATAGCTATATCTCTTCCAACCGTCTTTTTAGATATAGGTATCATCGTGCTATAAGTAAGATAGAGCTTAGGAAATTAAGTTCTTACAACTGAGCTCTACCACATAATCTAGAGCAGGAAGAAAGAGTGACACCCCTAAATGCCCCGTAACCTTCTACTTCTAAGTGTGGTGCATGACACACCTATAAAAAGGACTCTACTAGACACTGCTTGTAGACTCCCTAGGACAGAACTGCTCTGATACCACTTTAGTTACGACCCAAACTGATGAGCTGCGATGGGCACCCGGTACCTTACTCAACCGAGTACCAACATAACGTATCTTTTCGTAACATGCTATCATAGGTAAATGAGCCAAAGAGGCTATCGTGAGATAAGTAGAATAAAACATGGATACATACTCAACATTGGACAATTCAACATTTACTCCAAACTTATAAATATGACGTACGGGCCTATAAGGACCGGCATGATCCTTTATATACTCAAAACGTAGGCCGACAACGTCATACAAGAATCTGTATATATGACATCTGTCTACAAGCCTCTAAGAATACATAATATCATAAAGCTCGGGAAAGAGCCCCGCCATACCAAACAATGCACATCTAAATCGTACTAACCAAACAAGAAACTCCGGAGAAAATGGAGTGCACCAACATCTTCTACTGAGCTAATTGCCTACTTGGAGGACTACTGACCTATTTATCGGGACCTGCAGGCATGAAACACATCATCCCCAGGTAAAAGGGACGTTAGTACAAATAATGTACCGAGTATGTCGGGAATAAAAATCAGTAGACAATAGACATGAGAGAAACATGAAGTAAAAGACTCGACATGTAAATCTGAATAGCTCTGTGAAATCCTTTAATTTTTAAAATGTCATGCATATACGTATAAATGTCATGTCGTTCATAGGTACATGTGTTCATAATATCATCAAGCCTCTGAGGGCATCCTATCATATCATCTTGGTCACTGTGTGTAAAATCATCAATGTATATCAGTTGATCAGATGGTGTTATGTATATAACGCCATAACCTTTCATATATCTCATATATATATATATATATACGCATATATAATGCCATCTGGTCATGGGTCAATATACATATGTAAATGCATGAAATGCAAGTGAAAATATGTTAATAAAATCTCTCGATACGTTCGAAAACCATTATGACTCTGATTAATATCATGAAATAAACTTTACAAACTTAAGTATTTTTTTATATCCATGAACAGATAATAGAATAATATGACACATAGGGAATCAAGAACATCGACATCTCTAGTATTTCTATGAATATAATCATTTATTAAATTTGTGCGTTTTCTCGTTTTGTTCGTGTTGTATAGATCATACAAAAAAAAAAGAAGGGATAGACTTAACATACCTAAGCTGATTCTCTTAATAATCCCTTTGATATATGTCAATTGCAACAAGCCACATAACGACAAGATCGGAGTAGGGAAAAATCCATATATTATTCTTGCGAAAGATTGCACCGTACTTCCTTAAACTTTCAATATCTCACATTTCTAAGATGCTAAGAGATTTTTTTTTTTGCATAAACATACTAAAGATTATAATGCAAACTTGTTGAATTTGAAGAAGCAGTAACGTTCCCATCCATATTTCATGTAGTTACCAACCTTGATTTTGTGGTCTTAAGAGATTTTTTAATATAATTGGTTGTGGGGTCCACTTATTTGGTGACTTAGCAACCAAAATCTTCTAAAGTTTCCACCAAACTTCATGATTATGAGTCATTAATTGGCTTTTGAGTAACGCCTCACTTGCTGCCACGATTGGAGCTTATTAAGCTTATCCTAAGCTCCTAATCCATTAGTTAATCTTTCACTAAAAATTAATAATTAATCACTTATCCCATTATTAAGAATTATCTCAAATTACTTAAAATACTATTCAATTTTAACACACTTTATACATCTTATTATCATGGTCATATGGGA
The DNA here is from genome assembly GCA_026770625.1 of Nicotiana glauca. Classification (NCBI taxonomy): domain Eukaryota; kingdom Viridiplantae; phylum Streptophyta; class Magnoliopsida; order Solanales; family Solanaceae; genus Nicotiana; species Nicotiana glauca. The sequence goes on from MU743424.1 coordinate 31,180, forward strand.
TCTTGTATGGTACTAGTCCATAAATATCGAGTATTATAGCTCGGACCGTATTTTATATCAAATTGGCATACTTCGACGAAACTTATTTCTTCGATTTGCTTACCATCTCACCATCAGGAATTGGTTTGAAAGAGCATAGTACTTATAATCTCAAAATAATCTCATTCCCGCACTTACGTCGATTAACTTACGACGAAACTTTAATGTACGAAATTGCAGGATGTAACAGATATCGTCCAGCTGGTAAATATATAATTAGTAGGACCGGCTGGCATTATGGGATATCTTCCCCAACATATAATCAATAGGCCTCGCTAGCGTTATGGGTTATCTCTCCCAGCATATAATCTATAGGCATCGCAAGTGTTATGGACTATCTCCCCCAGCATATGATCAATAGGCCTCGCTAGTGTTATGGGCTTTATCCCCTAGAATAATAAATGTAAGCATGTATGAGGCATTACACATATGGAAACATCATATAGACTGAAGAGATCATGAAGAAAACTATAAACGGAATCACAAACGTAATCTCACGCTCATTGTCCATGAGTTGGACGGAGGATTCATCCCAATTTTAGGGAAAAACTCAGTATTTACATGAAATATTAAGGTTAATTAACTCATTATGATACCTCTATAATTAATTTAGGACTAATGAACTCAAGATTTGTCCAACTCTTCGAATTTCCAAAAATTTCAACAGAGTGGCCCTAAAATTGGATGATCCCCAAAAAAATAGCAAATACCACAATATATACGGTAATAGATACCCAACCAAGATTATAACATCAAAATAAAGGAGATCCAGTTATCCACAATAGTGTCAAACAATCGACAAAACCGAATTAAGAATGTAATGTCGACTCATAGTGACTAACTTGTGACATGAAAGTCTCAATATGATTTAGGAGTAATCTAATAATCAACACATGCTAATTAAGCTTATATAATCTTAAATTGAACTATTAGGATTATATGGGGGTTAGGCAAACAGAAAAACATCCAAAGGAATGGAACAAACGGAAGTCCGGATGACATAGGCCAAATTTATAATTTTCCCTTTTATTTTTGTTGTATTTTAAAGTTGCAACCTAAACTATTTTCTTCCATAATTTACATATTTAATTGAATAGTATACGAGGATACAATAAATTCTAATATTTCCCTTGAACTGATCTTAAAAGATCAAGAAGAAAGGCTAGAACATAGCTAAAACAAATCATGCCAAAAACGAAACGAAAATCCTGCATACCTCTTGTATTCTTGCTTCGAAACTTTGCTCCCCTCGATCCACACCCCTACTAATTATTGTATAACTAAAATATAGAGGTAACAAGCCTCCATAACCACGAATCTCTTTCCAATACATGAGTTAGAAAGAGAAAGGTGGATGGCCAAGTCTTACCTATGTCATAAGGATAGCGTTGATGTGTTCGCGTCTTGATTTTGAGTTGCGGATGATGGTATTCCCCAAAATTCTAAGGATGTATAGAGAGACGTTTTAGGTCTGATTTGGGTCGAAATAATCCTTGGAGACGAAGTCTACAACCTTATATATCAAGATAATCTTCAACCAACCTTGTAGGTCCCAAAGAAAGTTGTTTGTGCAGTCTCGCAAAAATGTAAAATCGTGAATACCTCTCCACTCCGAAATCGTATCGATGAACAGTTTAACATGTATGAAACTAGACTCGTAGATATTCAATTTAGTAGGTAGATCATCCCTTCATACCAAGTACATTAGGAGAAATGCTCAACTGCATTTTACCTAATTTTCAGCATATTTATGAATGTAACTTGTGGAAAAAAGGGAGTTGCCACCAAATATTTTAAGGTATACTAGGGTACCTATTTAATTACTAAAGTCATGTTCTTTATTAATCTGCTAACCGGTGAGCTTTTGGGTAATGGTTCTTGTTCTTCTATGGGGAAGTTCTTAGGCACTCCTTAAAATCTACCTGAAATAGATCCGTAGGATTTAGACTAGATTTAAAGGATTAGTTATTTACATTCTACTTCATTGTTGTTAAAGAGTATGGATTACTGTACATCTAAGTGAGAATATGATATTAACTAAAGGGTGTGCGTCTTTAAAAGGATATGAGTGTCACACCTCCTTTTTCCGATTTATGCTTTATCGGCCTTTACTACACCTCGGGAAGAGATATAGTAGAAAGGAGTTTTTCCAATTTAAGGACAATCGAAACGGGATTCATTTTTATTTAAAAATCAGAGTCGCCACTTGGGAGATTTATGGTGTCCCAAGTCACCATTTTGAATCCCGAATCGAGGAAGGGGTTTGACTCTATTAACAGTCGCGAACCAGAAATCCGAGTAAGAAATTATGTTAACCCGGGAGAAGGTGTTAGGCATTCCCGAGTTCCGTGGTTCTAGCACGGTCGCTCAACTGTCATATTCGGCTAAAAAATTTTAATACATATTATCCTATTTGTGCACTTTTAGAATTAATTACTGCTTTTGTCAAGTTGTTTTATTTTTAAAGAATATGAATGTCATTTAAGAACATATTTTCGGATCACGTCATATGAAATGCACCCGGATCCTCGACATATTCTTATTCAATATTTTTTAATTTGGATTTGGGTTGCATGAAATGCACACCCGTATTAGGAAGGTAATATTATTAAAAATTGCGCCTAAAGTGACTACGCGTTTGTAACTTTGCGAGGGCCATGGAATTTGCTAAATGGCACACCCCAAATTCTAAGGTTGAAACAAAATTAAAATGAGGGCCACGCAATTATTTTTTTTTTGTTTGGCATGGCGCACCTCGATTCAAATTTTTAAAGGAGTGCACTCAACTAAAGCCAACTACGAATGTTCATGATGCCGTTATAGAGTAATCTATAGAGGACAAGATATACAATCAACTAAGCCAAATTTGAGTTATTGTTGAATCACGTATTTGCCAAGAATCTGGATAAATTCGAATGATACCTAACTTTAAAGCCCAATTCACATTATCTAACAATAAAAACCCACTTGTCATTCTTCCAATTAAGCCCGAATTCTTCTATTTCACTATAGACCAAAATTAAACATCATTTGTCTACCAAGCCACCCAATAGCCAAACCGTCAGGACCACGACCCAAGATAAATTTACAAACATGGCCTAATTTATTAACTAATTAAACAACTATGAACTCTAAGTCTAATAAGCAAACAATCCAAACTCATGGAAAACCAAGATGAGAATCAATGAAAAATTCTTCAACAGATACCTCAAGCAACGCACAAACGGTGGTTCATGAACAAGCGTAAATAAAAATCGACCAAAAATATAAATCGAAAGAGACAAAGCGGACCTCAATCAACTGCCATTTTTATTTAAAATGAGAGCTCTCAAATCCATGCACAGTGAAGAGATTCTACTTAATACTTTTGCTGCAATTTGGAACCAAGACCGGAGACTTCCAAAGGCGACGTCGCCGGAAACTCGACCAGCGAACTCGAACATCACCTCACTTTAAAGATGGTTTTGGAATTGATTTTGATGACTGTTTTTGAGGGAGTTTAGAGGTCATTTTCGTGAATCATCGGAGCTGGGTTTCATGGCAGATTTTGGACTGACCTTGGAGGTTTTCACTGCTGATTTTTAGTGCAAAAAAAATGTGGTATTTTAGGGGATGAATTGCTGCATTTCTGGCAGTGTTTAGAGGTGATTTACTGGTATTTTGTGGACTGATTTTCTTGCGGTTTCGCAGCAAAGTTTGCTGCTCTTTGGGGCTGTTTTCAGCTCATTTTTGGAGTTGTTTTCAGATCATCTTTTGGGTCATTTTTTGAACGGAGAAGAGGGGCCCCCTAGTAGTGTATATTATGTGTGTATTTATAGTGATGGGGTGAGGAGTAGTTTTGGGGGAAAAAAATATTTTGGGGAAGGTTTTGGGGGGAAAATATTTTGGGGAAGGTCTTTTGGGGGAAAAATTTAGGCTATTCAAATGTTTGGTCAATTTGAATTTAAGACCAAGCTTTTTCACTTCCCTCTTCTTTTTGTTGTTCTTTTCTTTATTTAATTAATTAAAAACCTAAACTAAATTCCTAAATTAATTCAAATTGTAAAATTAAGCTAATTATCTAACTATGTAAAAATGTTTATTTTTTTGTTATTTTTTTATTAATAGCACAATTAGCTCAATGTAATTAATTCCTAAATGCAAATTAAACCTAAGGTGGCATGAAATTAAAATGTGACATTTTTTATAGTTTTTTTCTATGATTTTTTAAAAATGTTTGAAATGCAACTAAATAAAGAAAAATACCTAAAAATCAATTAAAATTATTTTTGTCTATTTTTTAGAAGTTATTTTCACATAGGGCAAAAATCACGTGCTTACATGAGTTTAAAACATTCTTTGAAAATAGTGTTGATGTGCATATTGAAAGAGCTTCAGAAAATGTACATGAGTGGTTTATATTTATGAAAAGGTAGAAAGGGGCTAAGTTGGTAACGACCCGACAGGTCATTTTGAGCCCTAGCGCGGCGTTCAGCAGTCTGAGACCATGAGCAGCTTCATTTAAGGTATTACAACTTGTACGCATAGTCGAAATTGAGTTTCGGGAAGTTCGGACTTGATTTGGAAAGAGAATTCTCATTTCGGAGGCTTAAAGTTGAAAGAATTAACAAGGATGGGATTTTTGAGTAAACGACCTCGGAATCAGGATCTGAAGGTTCCAGCAGGTTCATATGATAATTTTGGACTTGGGCGTATGCGCAGTTCGGGTTTTGGATAACCCGGGAGTGTTCTGGCGCCTATCTTGGAAGTTAGCATTTTAGAAGAAATTTCATAAGTTTGGCTTGAAGTGTATTTCAGTGTTATCGATGTCCGTTTGAGATTTCGAGACTGCGAATAGCTCCGTATGATAATTCTGGAGTTGGGGGCGCGATCGGAAGTGAATTCGGAGGTCTGTAGGTCATTTTGAAGTCATTTGGCTAAAGATAGAAAATTGAAGGTTTTGAGAAGTTTGACCGGAAGTGGAATTTTCGATATTGGGGTCGGAATCTGATTCTGAAAGTTGGAGTAGGCCCGTAATGTCGAATATGACTTATGCGCAAAATTTGATGTCAATCGGACGTGATTTGATAGGTTTAAACATCGGAAATAGAAGTTTGAAGTTCTAAAGTTCATAGAACTTGAATTGGGGTGTAATTTATGATTTTCGTGTTGTTTGATGTGATTTGAGGCCTCGAGCAAGTCCGTAACATGATTTGGGACTGGTTGGTATGGTTGGTTGGGATCCCGGGGCCTCGAGTGAATTCCGGATGGCTAACGGATCGAAATTTGGAATTTCTGACAGCTGAAGGGTCTGGTTACTGGTATTTTTGCTTCTGCGGCGGGTTGACCGCAGAAGCGGAAAAAGGAGCAGCAGAAGCGGATTTTATGTCAAGGCTCGAGGACCACAGATGCGGTCAAGATTCCACAGAAGCGGGACCGCATCTGCGGAAGGATAGTCGCAGAAGCGGAAGAGGGGTAGCTGGAGAGGACCGAAGAAGCGGTTGAGGGTCCGCAAAAGCGGGACCACTGAAGCGGAATTTCTTCCGCAGAAACGGAAGTAGATGGAGGCAGAGGGGTTGTTTTAAAATCGGGATTTGGCCATTTTTTCTCATATTTTCATGGCTTGGGCGAATTTTTGGGGAGCTTCAAGAGGGGATTTTCATCATCAATGTTAAGGTAAGTTATCCCCATCTATTTTGAGTTAAATACATCAACTATGTATGGATTTGGGCATTTAAATTAGTATAAACTTGAGGTTTTTGTGGAAAACCTAGGAATTTACATTTCTTGGAATTTGACCACGATTTTGGGTATGGAATTGATAGTAAATTATATATTTGAGTTCGTGAGGTTATGGGTAAACTTATTCTTCAAAAATTTTGGAAATCTGGGCACGTGGGCCTGAGGGCATTTTTGTCAACCTTTCGATCGGAGTTAGAAATTGCTATAAATTTGATTATAATGAGTAATTGAGCATATATTAATGGATTTGTATAATCCTTGGCTAGTTTTGGAGCGTGGTGCATCAATTAGGGTCTTCAGAAGGGCGTAGAATGTCGGTTATGGATCTTCGGAGCGAGGTGAGTGTCCTTTCTAACCTTGTAAGAGGGAATTGTCCTCATAGGGGAAATAATTGATTATGTGCTCCTATTTGTGGGGGCTAAGTACGCACGAGGTGACGAGAGTCCGTGCGTAGCTACTATTATGCTATTGTCCGGGTAGTTAGGACCCCAAAGCATGCTATACTTGGATTAATTGTAAACTTATCGACATTGAATTGCTTAAATTACCTCGAGTTAGTAAATGAATTTCTAAAAAGATCTAAACCTCATTTTCTTAAATTGTTAAAGGAGAATTGGCTTTTCTTTGGATAAATATTCCCTGTTGGCCACTTGATTGACCGTCTGTGTGTGTTTAATTTTGGATTGGGCCGAATGCCTCGACAAATTAAATAGATGCATCTATAGGCGCGCCGTCGACCCTCGACAAGTGCACAGTTTACATTTCTGTTGGAGCGGGCCGTCGACCTCGGCATGATTTGCGCATGCTTGTATTGCTGCTTGAACTTATTAAAGTTGTTATTGCCTCTTCATGGATTGAGAATATTTGGAAAATAATGGAAAAGGAATTTGGGAAATTTCCCATAAAAAGGAATAATACTTTACTTGCTTCCTTCTATTTGATAAAAATCATGTTGGTAGAAATTTATGATTTAATGTAATATTGACATCATTATTAGACCACTAGTAAGTGTCGAAGTTGACTATATCGTCTCTGCTTCTTCGAGATTAGACGGGATACTCATTGAGTACACGTTGTTTTTATACTCATACTACACTTTTGTGCAGTTTTGTTGCACAGGTATATGTAACTCTAGCGGTCTACTGGGCATAGCAGCACGGAGATTCTGGGACTAGGTGAGCTGCATTATTCGAGACGGCCGCAGCTAGAGCAGTCCCTTCCATTATACTGTATTTACTCCCTGTCCACTGTATTCCGGACGGATGTTGTATTTTATCCTTTTTTTTCGTTTCAAGCATGGACCTTAACTTACCGAACTGGCTTAGTAAAGTAGAAATCATTAGCTGTCAACTGTTCATAGTCAGCAGTGGAAGAGGGCGTAGCTTTGATTGCTCAAGTTGCCCTCTCATGGTTGAATGTGAAAAAGAATTGCTTTTGTTTAGC
>MU743424.1:39292-66992 GCA_026770625.1 Nicotiana glauca
GAAGATGCGGAGTACCAACGGCTAGACGGTAAGACCCCGTGCACCTTAACTATAGCTTCGCAGTGACAACCTTAATCGAATGTGTAGGATAGGTGGGAGGTGGTGACACACAACGACCAATCCTGAAAGACCACTCTTTCGTCTAAGGATGCCTAACCGCCGCACCGATCATTCGGGGGGAGGCGGGACACTGCGAGGTGGGTAGTTTATCTGGGGCGGATGCCTCCTAAAGAGTAACGGAGGTGTGCGAAGGTAGGCTCAAGCTAAGATTCTGCTTTCATTGTCAGTAGATGCTCATGCACTTGTGACACCTGGTTCTGGGATGGTTTGAAGTACTTGTATTAACTGCTTATCATTTAAATTTGATTAAAGACTATTATCTTTTAAATTTCTAAATATGAAAGGAAAATCCTAGATTTCAAAAGTATTAAAACGAGATTTTGATTAAATGATTTGGTTGGTTTGCCTGACAACAGTGGCCAGCACCATCACGACCCTTAGTGGATTTTGGGTCGTGACAACATGGTATGAGAGCACTAGGTTCCTAGGGTCTCACGAGTCATGAGCAAGTCTAATAGAGCCTCGCGGATTGGTACGAAGACGTCTGTACTTATCCTCGGGAGGCTGCAGGACTATTAGGAGTACTTCCCTTCTTGATTCCTTATCGTGCGATTTGATTCCTGTGAGGCTTATACCTTTGTTTCTTTCCTACTCAATCTTATGCGACGTGAAGCGCTTGTTATAAATCGAGAATTGAAGAATTGTAATGGCACTATGAATGTGGTGTGGGATGTTTCTCCCGATATATTTGATTGGACTATTATCGTCGCCTTGTTGAAGGTTATTTTATTATTTCAAGCTCAGCAGTGGTACTTCTGAGCACAAGTAGCCATGATGCTTATGAACTATTGTTCCGCATTATTGTTATGATGGTATGAAGTTTGCCTATGTATCGGGGCAGTGAATGACTTGAAGGGAGGTTTACTCAGTGCATGATATAGAGATTCGGTGTTTTATTCCCGGCAGGGGAAAGGCAATCAGACTAAGGATGATCGGGTGTGGGATGGTGGAAGTAATGAGACTTGGTATTTGCAAGCGTGGTGGAGCTTTCTTCTGTGATGGGGTGTCATTGCCCTAATTGAACGTACTAAGTTTGTCTGTGTTATGATCTGCTACAATTCTCCTTTGGGGCAAGATATTGCGAAATAGTATTGGAGATGCAACTGTTGGGTATCGCAAGTTGTGGTGGTTCAGGATTGAATCAGTATTTCTAATGTTGACGGTTCGATAAAGATGACCTTCGGAAAGGTTTAAAGTTAGCAGCAATTGTGGGTTCAAGTGCCACGAAGTTAGATTTTATTTAAGACAACCAATGATTATCAATGGACGAGGAAGGACATGTGGGAAGTGTCAGGCGCTGTTCAAAATTATAGAAAGGCCAGGTATATGAAGCGAAGTTCGAGTAGTCGATTAAGGGGATGAGTTCCGCCAAAGTGGGAGAGTGGCGGAGTTGCGTATTGGCTTTGTAGTGGGATGACCACATACCTTAAGGAGGGTTTGGAGAGATTTGAGAATATTAGTGCTTGTTTTTTGGGGTCTACGGATCTAATTTGAAGTAGGGATTCTTGTGCGGCAGGAGATTTAATATGACGGGAAGGAGCCGCTTTAATGAAGAAGGATGCAGCATAACTTTGAATTGGAAGGATATTGCCGCACATTTTAATGATGTCCACGAGGGGTAAATAGACCTGTGCAGTTAGAGAGTGATCTCAGACTCAAGATGGATTATTGATGTCGTAGTGATTGTACCCCATGCAGCGGCATTGGAAGATGTCGGGGAGAGCTTTTATAGGTGCGTTACCCAAGTGAGCAGGTTAGCGGTCGCGTGGTTGGCGGAGCTTCTGCGAAGAATTCTATTTGTTATAAAGCAAAGAGATCGGTTGTGCAAATGTGTTTGATAAGTCCAAATATAAGAAGGGAGTTTCCTAGAAGGATTTCGGGAGCTTTGGCGGTTGATTGCGCAAGGTTATGCCAATAAGAGATAAAGAGGACAGGAGAGTTCCAGGTTTGTGAAATGATGGCTTCATGCTAAGTGGGAGAGTCCCACCGCTTATGATTGGGTTGCATGGTTAACTACTTGCGAGATTTTTTGGCTATTAGCCTATCGATAGGCTATTTCAGCTACGGGAAAGGACCATAAGTGGTAGTTTAAGTAAAGGAACCATTAACGGTGGGCTATCCTTGGCCTTATTGGCCCATGTTCAGACTTGGAGGAAGATTCAGGAATTTGTTTGCATAGATGCGGGTTCCATGGGAAGTGATTTGGCGGGTTCTTCGCCAAGGGGGTATTTATGTGATGGAGAACTCATAGAGTTGTTTATATTCGGGGCCAAGTCAGAGCGGGTGGCTCTCAACAGCGGTCATGGCAAATTCACAAGATGAGGTGTGATGCCTAATAATTTTGAGCGTATGGTTACGAGTAAGAATCAAGCTTGGTAGCAACCTATGAGAAGAGGCACATAATGTTCTGTGATGTTTTGGTTTGCAATGTTGCAATTGGGATGTGTGAAAATAGTTCGTGGGATTTTAGACAGCATGGTCTCGTGATTCAAGGTTACTCGGGACGAGTGCGGATAGAGTGCGGTAAGTGTTGAATGGGGTTATCATTTTTTCCATGGCAATCAAGGACAAATTGGAAGAGAAGGGATTTGGTTAGCCATAATTGAATTGGCATGTTGCTGGTAATGATTAGTTCTTTCAGTGTGATCAATTTATGCAAGTGAATTATGATGGTGCGTGTGAGGCTTGTCGGCCGCCGTAGTTAGTGTTATACATAAAGTATTACACCGTTGTGGCATGTTATGTGGAGTTGGGCCCCGGAAGGGCTATGGTGGCTTAGACTACTACTTGGATGTTTGCATACTGTACGGTTATGAGAATTTACCTATGTGTTGCTATGTTCCTCCTGAAGTGAGTTCAGTGAAAAGCTTTATGTGATGAAGAGTTAACCTGTTAGTGGTTCCGGAGTTATGATGAAGAATCATGTCCTATCGTATATCGGCACGTTGGGTACAGTGAGTGGTATGGAATTTGAAGTGAGAATCAAGGTTGCAGTTCGGTGCGGACAAGGATGTCACAAGCTCGGATAAGCAGGAAAGGAGTTTCGATGTTTAAAGTAAGTTGGTATTGTCTTCAGCATCACCTGAGATCGGTGTTCTATAAGAAGGGCTTGTATCATGGTTAATGATTCTTGATCGCTTTTCAGCGTGGTGCGACCGGTGGATAGGATGTACGGACCGGTTATGTGTTTCTAAAGGTTGTGGGAGCGCGTCCCACAGGAAGATTATATAAGTGTGACATGTGGTCACTTGATTGATTAAAGATTTAACCTCGGTATAGAGATTTGTGATGATATCGATAAATTGAGAATATATGCCTGGAGGGCACTCAGTTACTGAATTGTGGACTGTGTATGAGTACTCCGATTATGACGGGTGTTCTTGTGTGTTATGAGAAGAGGGAAATTAGTATGGACCTTCGAAGGATTATTGACTTAGTTTGATACGATCAGGATCGACTTAAGGTCAGTGGATGGATCTAAATGTGGATATGGGCTCTATGTCAGGCCAATTATGTTCATGTCAGCAAAGTTCTCCTTATGGAAGAATGGTCGGGGTGTTATGTGGTCCTTAGCAATTTCATGTAATGATGTATTGCACCGTGCGAGTTGTGAGATGGCTCGGTGAATTGCTTATGTGATGAGGATCCACGTAAAATTGATGCTATATGAGCAAATTGGCTCTTGAGATTTAGATTGTATATCGCACCTCAGTTGTGCTCGAGTTTTGTAGCTTATAGTGCTATATTTCACTTAGGGATATTGTTATGCACTTAGCATGCTTATGAACGATATTCGGTATTTTGTTGTAATAACCAAATTCAGCTCGATGTGCATCTCCTTATGTGAGATCTATGTGTGAATCGGGTGGCACACTGCCATGGGTGTGTTATTTGGATCGGGTTGCGCGCCGCAACAGTATGATGCTGAGTACAGTTCCCTATATCTACCTTTATGTGTTTCATTTCCTATTTTTTGGAGGAAAGCTCGTATTAGCTGTGAACCTGCGTCGCAAGTATGATTTGCGAGCGGGGTGTCTGTTTAGTATGTTGCCCGCGTCGCATGTATGATTCGCGAGCGAGGTAATCGGATCTCCTTTTCATAGTTCATTTTTCTTCTTCCTTGTATCGCGTTCGAATCGGTAGCCTATTGGCACATTGTGGCATCGTTTGAGACTTTTGATAATGTCTGTGGTGGCTTATTGTCTGAGCAGTTGTATTGTATGAGACGAGATCCCTTGGTCTAGGATCAGTGCGATCCGACTATATGAAGTATATTATGGAGATAAGACCATTATATGGTCCAGAATGAGGTGATGGTTTTTGTCAGGGGTATAGACCTAATGATTTGTTGACTCGGTAGTTGATTATGAATTTCTGCACATCTCTTCCGTCGTGGAGGTATTGTAAAGGTTAGAGTAAGACCTGGGTATGTCATGGGGTGCAATGGGAGCATCAGATTAGTAGGATTTTGACTAAGTTGATCAGAAAAGGGTTATTGTTGTCCGGTGAAGAAAGCGATGTTAGGTGCAAACTCAGCAAAGTTATGCAGCCATGTTTGGTTACGGCGTGAAGTGATTAATATGGCAATCTTATGGTGGAAACATGTCGGGCGTAGAAGTCCGGATGTTGGAATTGACTTTAAGGCGTATCTGCTTGAATAAAAGAGAATATCTTCAGAATTGATCGAGCTAATGTGCTCAACTGAGTTATGGTAGCACAGGAAGGTGCATGAGAAGTTAAACAGCAATTTCAGACCACTCCAGTGTAGTTCTGAGCACATTCGAGGACGAACGTATGTTTAAGTGGGAGAGAATGTAACGACCCGATCGGTCGTTTTGAGCCCTAGCGCGTCGTTCAACAGAAGCGGATTTTTGGTCAAAGCTCGAGGATCGCAGATGCGGTCAAGATTCCGCAGAAGAGGGACAGCATCTGTGGAAGGATAGTCGCAGAAGTGGAAGAGGGGCAGCTGGAGAGGACTGCAGAAGAGGATGATGGTCCGCAAAAGCGGGATCGCGGAAGCGGAATTTCTTTTGCAGAAGCGGAAGTAGCTGGATGCAGAGGGGTTGTTTTAAAATCGGAATTTGGCCATTTTCTCTCATATTTTCATGGCTTGGGCGAATTTTTGGGGAGCTTCAAGAGGGGATTTTCGTCATCAATGTTAAGGGAAGTTATCCCTATCTATTTTGAGTTAAATACATCAACTATGTATGGATTTGGGCATTTAAATTAGTATAAACTTGAGGTTTTGGTGGAAAACCTAGGAATTTACATTTTTTGAAATTTGACCATGATTTTGGGTATGGAATTGAGAGTAAATTATATATTTGAGTTCGTGAGGCTATGGGTAAACTTATTCTTCGAAAATTTTTGAAATCCGGGCACGTGGGCCTGAGGGCATTTTTGTCAACTTTTCGATCGGGGTTAGGAATTGCTATAAATTGGATTGTAATGAGTAATTGAGCATATATTAATGGATTTGTATAATCCTTGCTAGTTTTGGAGTGTGGTGCATCAATTAGGGTCTTCGGAAGGGCGTGGAATGCCGGTTATGGATCTACGGAGAGAGGTCAGTCTCCTTTCTAACCTTGTAAGAGGGAATTATCCCCATAGGTGAAATAATTGATTATGTGCTCCTATTTGTGGGGGCTACGTACGCACGAGGTGACGAGAGTCCGTGCGTAGCTACTATTATGCTATTGTCCGGGTAGTTAGGACCCCAAAGCATGCTATACTTGGATTAATTGTAAACTTATCGACATTGAATTGCTTAAATCACCTCGAGTTAGTGAATGAATTTCTAAAAAGATCTAAACCTCATTTTCTTAAATTGTTAAAGGAGAATTGGCTTTTCTATGGATAATTAATCCTTGTTGGCTACTTGATTGACCGTCTGTGTGTGTTTAATTTTGGAACGGGCCGAACGCCTCGGAAGGTTAAATATATGCATCTATAGGCGCGCCGTCGACCGTCGGCCAGTGCACAGTTTATATTTCTGTTGGAGCGGGCCGTCGACCTCGGCATGATTTGCGCATGCTTGTATTGTTGCCTGAACTTATTAAAGTTGTTACTACCTCTTCATGGCTTGAGAATATTTGGAAAATAATGGAAAAGGAATTTGGGAAATTTCCTATAAAAAGGTATAATAGTTTACTTGTTTCCTTCTATTTGATAAAAATCATGTTGGTAGAAAGTCACGATTTAATGTGATATTGACATCATTATTAGACCACTAGTAAGTGTCGAAGTTGACCATCTCGTCTTTACTTCTTCGAGATTAGGCGGGATACTCATTGAGTACACGTTGTTTACGTACTCATTCTACACTTCTGTGCATTTTGTTGCACAGGTATATGTAACTCTAGCGGTCTACTGGCATAGCAACACGGATGATTCTGGGACTATGTGAGCTGCATTATTCGAGACGGCCGCAGCTAGAGCAGTCCCTTCCAGTATACTGTATTTACTCCCTGTCCACTGTATTCCGGACGGATGTTGTATTTTATTTTCCTTGTCAGTAGATGCTCATGCACTTGTGACATCGAGTTCTGGGATGGTTTGAAGTATTTATATTAACTGCTTATCATTTAAATTTGATTTGAGAATATTATCTTTTAAATTGCTAAATATGGAAGGAAAATCCTAGATTTCAAAAGTATTAAAACGAGATTTTGATTAAATGATTTGGTTGGCTTGCCTGACAGCAGTGTCCGGTGCCATCACAACCCTTAGTGGATTTTGGGTCGTGACAAAGTTATAACATACTTTGTTTTTAAAAGAATGGATGTTCATATGATTCTAACAAGATGTTGTAAGAAAGTTAGCGTAAGATATACCTTGGCTTCTGAAATATTAAATATTAGACTTGAGAAATTATTTTGAAAATCCTTGTTGGGCGGCAGCACTTGGTTTTTGAAAGCAGTAGATTTTTTTGTAGAAGTCTAGTCTTGCGATTCAATTCTAGTTTTGAAAGGAGGTTGTAGTCTTTGCCAAGTTATTTCATCTTCAAAATCTTCATGAAAGATTAGTAAAACATAAAGGACTAATAGCGTGAGCAGCACATGATTAATAAATTGAAAACTAATTAGTATCTAGTATTTTTTATCATATATTCTTTAAGGCTGGCCTATGTTATTTATGCAACCTTAAGAATAAAGTAAAAAATTAAGTCAAATATGATGAGAGCGGTGCCATACATATCTAAAAGAATATAAATAACAAAATATGATAAAGCAGTAAAAGTGTAATAAGTGACTCTGGTTTGGGGCTGAAAGAGGTAGGCCCAACAATCAGCAACAATGGACAATAGTGACCTTTAGATTTTCGGATCCATTGGTGTGAGTTTTGGACCTGAGTTCTTTGAGAAGTCAGCAGGCCCAATTGGTTGCACATGTTCAAAAAGAAAGAGAGAAGCTCATTGGACATAATATTCTATACATACAATCATGCATGAAATATATTGTAAAGCGATTCATATTAAAAATCTTTCATTGTCATTAAACACTAAACCCAAAAGGAGTAATGAATGTCAATGGATTAGAGGCTAAGGGTAGAGTTCCACTCAAACTCAAAGCCCCTTTCAAATCCCCTAACACTTCAATGTTCCCAAGGGTCTCAAGGCCCAGGGCAATGCTTGCGCCAAGGAGAGCAGCCCAATCAAGAGTTAAACTCTACTCTCAAATACCCGTAATCACTCACACTCACTCTTCCTCAAAGCTTTTAGTGTCAATGAAGCACTTTCAATGTAAACCAATCACCACTGTAATGCCATACCACAGAAGTATATGCCTTTCTCATAATGGCCAAAGCAGAATACCATAAGACTACAAGAGAACTTTATTTGCATTTTTTCATCACCATATTTCCAAACTAGGTGGATGATTAATACATGAAACAAGTCCAAACGATAAGCTTCAAACACACATAGCAGAGATGCTACTACTAAAGAACCAGACACCTGAAGTCAAGCACCTTAAGGATAGAGAAAGAGTACATAGTTAAAATCTGCAACAGTTTATGAATACAGATGCATTTTTCTTAACAGACTAGTTATAGATTGGCTCAACTCAAGTATTATCCTTTAGCGCACACAATTTAACAATACTAATGGAAACTCTAAAAGTATCAACAAGGGTTTAGACAGACAGTCATTGTTAGGACCTCTACAGATGCTATCAGACACTAAAATACAATTAGAGTTTCAACAAGACTACAACTTTATAAATCTTAATGTAACTCCTAAGAGTGCTTGACAGAATTTCAAACCATCAGCCTTACTTAACTTTGAAATTAATGATATGATCACTTGTTTCTAAGAGTGTTAACTTTATGCTAATCTCATTATGAACAAGCAGGTTGTTATATCCAATCAGTATCATTAAGAGATATCTTTAGGGTTCAGGCTAAGTTTAATTCATTTTGAAGAGCTAGTGAGGATTCAAAATAGTGTGAACATGTATGAGATCATGAAGGAAAAACAGAAGTATTGAAGAACCAGAATGAGTACAGGATCACAAGAACATACACAAAAGCACTTCGCAGAGGCATCAACAAGGTCTTGACTTATATTAGATGATGAGTTGCTAGCTTTATTTAAAAATATCTTAAGAGCATTAGCAGAGGTTTTTATGCTAGTCGACAGGCTAATATTACCCTAAGCATATAACATGATTACTTTCTTTTCAAAGAGCTCCGAGTCTCAAATTCATATTGACTCTATTTGAGGGTCAAAGCACATTGTTATACTTAGGCAAAGTAGATGATAACAAAGTCTTTAATTAACTCCAACAGTGGGTTACGGCAAAACTATACAGACTCAACAGGTTTTGATAATACTGGATGCACAAGCATGAGCATGAAGAACTAATGGAAGCCTATTTGGAAACAGAGATGGATGCAAACTCTCATTCAAGTAGATACATGAGATGTTCTAACCAAGGTTATGACTTTACAAACAGGGTTTGGTTTCAGATGTCATACAACTAAGTCAATAACATCATTAAAGAGGTTCAGAACAATGGAGTCTTTACACTAAGTAGGTCTAGTTCAGGTGTACAAATTAAGGGTGAATAGTCTAAACATGATGAAGTTCTATTCAACCTACTGACACAATAGTGAAGGTCCAGTAACAGTTGATATAACTATGGGCTAATTTCTAAGAAATAATTTGATTGTGAATGAGTAACAGTTGACAGAATGCATACAAAATAGTTACAGAAGTTCATTAGAGTTGGCCTAATTACCTTAAATTATTGTTCTATGTAATGAGGCTCTTAGATGTAATCAACAGTTATATAAAGATATAAAGACTTTACAGTAATGTCTCAAAGGCTGCTTCAAGATTAACAAACACTCATGTGAGGAAAGAAAGCAACTTAAACATTAAAAATCGGAACATTTCTACTAAATGGTATAGGGTTAAACCTTAAGCATTCATATATGTTCTAGTTAAAATCATCTACTAATAACCTTAAGTACAGAACATCCGACTTTACAAAACAGAATTAGAGTGATAGACAAGAAGACCACAATAAAATATTAAAGAAATATGATATCTGAACAAATATGGGAAGTTATTAAAACATCTCGAGCTAGTTATAGGAGCTTAATTGTATAGGTTATTTGATTCAGAATAATGGTCATCAAGGTCACATATCAATTAACTCTAATTTGAGAAACATAATATCAAAGCATAATAGTTGAATATAAATCGACAAAAATTCATTGCGAGCAAGAGCAAACAGTCATAGACTGATAACAAACATCATAAACACAAGCAGTCAATAGAAAAATAATAGTGTAGTCATAATTTTAAATGAAACAATCAAAAGGAGAAGGGTCGAAATATACTGATCTCCTTTTGAGTAGCAGACCAAACAATGGTTTTTCTTAGCCGTATAGGAATCAAAGTTTCAAGCTTTGGCAATGAGAGAACTCGAAAACAAAAAAGAAACAAAAATCAGTAAAAGAACCTAAACTTTGGAATCTCAGTGTGGTTTTTTTTGTGTCCGTATTAGGTCTTATCTCTTAGGTCTATCAGATGAGAGAATTAAAAGCCCTATGTATAGTGGAATTCAATGCCTTATGTTCATTAGATTCTAACTAGATAATGGAAGATGATGGAGAGTTGATGATGTGAGCACGATTGAGTGATAGAGATGAACATAGGGAAAATGGTGAAGTAATTTGCCTAAGAGGAGAAAACATCCGTTGAAAGCGGAGAACCATCAAACAAACCATAAATCCCATAGGTCACTGCCTTTGACCTCTGGGTAAAGAATCCTCATGATAAATCTTCTGAAAAACTTCATGCATGCTCTGATTTGACGGAGCATAAGAGGATTTGAGCGATTTGAAGTTGGATCTTTTAACTAGGATTCCGGATTTGAGGGATTTTGAAATGAAGTGATGAAATGGGGAAGAGATCAATGAGATTCTGTAAGACCCCGTAAGATTTTATCTAGAACCTGAGGTTTCGAGGTGTCGAGGTAGGCTAATGTATTTGAGGGTTGTAGAATAGTAGGGGAGTTAAAGAAAAAATTTTGCAGAACATGGTATTTTTGCGATCAACTATGTGACTGCATAACCCCTTCCCGGACCGCAGATCGGATGCAAAGAGCAACAGGGTCTACGCTAATTTTTGCAGATCATTATGTGGTCCATTATGCAACCACAAAATCATTTTGTGGGTCGCATTTCTGTCGCAGAGTTAGCACAAAGAATTTAATTGGGCGATTCTACGGTCCATTCTACGGCCGTATAACTGGTCTATGGGTCGTTGACCTGGCTGCTGACTTGATCAGGCCAGCCCAATTTTTGGAACCATTTTTGCAGTCCATTTTGCAGTCTGCAGACCTGATCTGCAGAGCACTCTACGACCGCAGAGTTGAGTTTGGATGGTTCATTTTCTGATCTTATAACCGGATTCTATTTCAATAAATAGACTTAAAAGGCCATTTTTTTAAGGGGATTATGATATTTTAAGAGAAGGGGGAGGAAATAGAGAGAGAAAGACGAGCTCCAACCCCTCCCACTTCAATTCCTTGCTCAATCCCTAGAGAATTCACAAAGAAAGCTTGCAAATTGTCAACCATAGAGGTAAGGTTCTATCTCTAGCCTTCTATTTCAAAACTTGGTATGGGAATAGGTAATGGCGGGAAATGGTTTTAAGGATGAGATCTGGTTAATGATGCATGAATGTAACAATGAAGGTTGTAGGGAGACTGTGGAGAATATATGGGTGACTTATTGTAGTGGGGATTGCTTGAGGGGTAAAGGAACATCACCATAGACCCTTGTAGTCAAATTTACACACATAGTCTTTAATAAAACGCTCAAATGAGCTGAACCCGTGAACTTCTTCCTAATTATGATTTAATTTTGCTATGTCTCTAAATAGATTGAAGTTGCTAGGATTTCCAAAATACTGTAATAATTTAAGGAAAGCTCAAAGCGAGGTATGTTGGCTAAACTTTTCTCCTAGAATCGAATCCCTCGGTGCTCTCGTAAGTTTCAAGTATGAAGGGCAAAACCCTTATTTCTTGTGTTCCAAGTTATTCCTTATATATTTGACTGCTCTGAATAAGTTTGTGTTGAAAGATATATACTAAAAAAAGTGTGCCAAATGCTCCTATCATATTATGTTCTCCTTCGAAATGTATTCAACTGTGACCAATGTGTCAAAATATTATGATTTCCTTCATGTTTCATATTTCAAGTTATTATGAAATAATGTGCTTAAGACTCTTGTTGCCCCTATATAAAATTAAAGTCATGATGTTTGAAAGTGAAAGAATGGAGTATGAAATCTGAAATACGACTGACTGTAACTACCCACCCGATCATTTTGAGAATTTAAGATTTGTTTGGAGGTATAAGGTCTTTAACATCTTCATATTATGTGTATCGACTTGCGTGTATGGTTGAATTCAGTTACCGGATAATTCGCAATTGAATTGGAGGAATGAATCTAGTTTTAGAAGTTTAAGTGGTGAGGATTTGACTAGAATTTGACTTTTGTGTAAATGGTTCCATAATTAGTTTTGGATGATCTTAACAGCTTTGTATGATAATTTTGGACTTAGGCATGCGTCCGGATTTGGATATCAAGATCCGTAGGGTAAATTGGACCATTTCGGCAAAAGTCGAAAAAGTTGAAGTTTGAAAAATGGAGAAGTTTGACCAAGAGTTGACTTTTGTGATATAGGGGTCAAAATGCGATTTCAAGAGTTGGAACAGCTCCGTTATGTTATTTGGTACATTCCTGCAAAGTTTGGCATCGTTCTGGGTTGATTTGATAAGTTTCGGTCAGAGTTTTAGAAGTTGGAAGATTTGAAAGTTTATAAGCTAGATTCTTGGTTAGATTCGTAGTTTTGGTATTATTTGGTGTGATTTGAGACACCGAGCGAGGCCGTGTTAAATTATAGAACTTGTTTGTGTGTTTAGACGGGGTTCTGAGGGCCTCATGTGTGTTTAGGACGAGTTTCAGATGTTTTGCATAGTTTTGAACAGGTCTGGTTCTGGTGTGTTTTCGCACCTGTGACCATAGAGTGCATGTGCGTCTCCACTTCTGCGTGAGCCTGGCCACTTCTGCAATCATGAATACCTAAGTGATTTCTCGGCTTTACGGAGGTTGACGCACAAGTACGGAGGCCGCTTTTGCGATCCAGCGATCGCACCTATGATTTATTTTGCTTGTGCAGTTTCCCTTTTTTCTTCTGCAGTGCCACTGGTGCTGCTATATATCTGCAGATGTCGTCCTAGGCCTGTTATCTAATTTTGCAAATGCGGACTCTTTCTCGCAAATTCAGTTCCTTGTCCGCAGATGCGAAAGTTCTAGCAAAAACATTTAAGACTAGGGTTTGGCCATTTTCTTCATATTTTGAGTTTTAGACTTCGGTTTCGGGAGTTTCTTTTGGTGGGTCAAAAAAATTAATTAGTAAGTGTTCTTCACCTAGTATTAAATATATTCAATGATGTTATCCTCAATTTTATCATTTAAATTGTGTTCAGGTTGAGGAAAATGTTGGTTTTTGAAAAAAAATTCTAAAATAAAAAATCATGATTTAAGGGACCAAATTGTATGGGAACTTGATAAATTTTGTATGGTTGAACTTGTATCAGAATGGGTATTCGGTTTTTGTCAAATTTGTCGGGTTCCAAGGTGCGGGCCCGGGGATCGACTTTTGGACCGATTTTTGGATTTTTTTTAAGATATAAACTTTATTATCCAAAATGGTTTCTTATGAGTTTTATTTGTGCTTTGAAGTTATTTTGGTTAGATTTGAGCCACCCGGAGGTCTTTTTACCCGAGATGTTCATTTTAGAGTATCGATTTATCTTCTTTGAGGTACGTATCTTTTCTAACCTTGTGTGGGGGATTTCCCCTTAGAAATAGAGTCTTCTATGTTGCTTGTAGTTCGTGCTCGCAAGGTGACGAGTACGTGCTCGGACTTATTTGTGTAAAATTGACCTTTTAGGGTTCTTAGGTTCTTATATTTATTATGTATGAAGTTGTTCGTGATACATTTGAGTTCCTATTTGCTGGATTCACTTCTACATGTTTTAATTAGATTAATTGCTTTAGGATTCACTCTTATTGCCTATTTGATGCTTATTTGGCTTAACTGAAGATTTTTCCTCTTCTATCGTCATGCTATCTTTTCATAACTGCTTATCTTTAATTGGAATTATTATTTCATCTTATAATTGCTTAGTATTAATTGGAGTTATGGTTATCTTTTGTTGCTTACCATTATTGAAATTTATAAACATCCTTCACAATCGCTCAACCTTTAAAGGAGTCTAGATAACTTATATCTTAGTTAAATTGCCTTTATTTGAACTATTTGACTCATGTTAGCTTCCTTATTATTGACTTGTATAATGTAGGATCATTTCTACATATTAGTTTTTCCTTGTTGAACTGTCCCCTTTATGCCTAGCATTCTTTATTGTGGTTATTCCTTATGAACTGGTTCTACCATTTCTTTGTGATGTAAGTTCTTGAGATTATTTACTCGCCATACTTTGTATTATTGTCATTTCTGTTATTGTACTTGTTGTGGTGATGTACGAGGTTTCAGCCGTGTTGTAATTGTTATCTCTGTTGGTCGCTATGCATATTTACTTTGGTACTACAGAACGGTTTTCCGATAGATCCTCATACTCTTCATATTTACTTTGGGACTACGGATTAGTATTCTGTTAGATCCCCCTGCACATTTATTTTAGGACTACGAGACGGCATCTCGGTAGATCTCCCTGCACATTCACTTTGGGACTACGGAACGTTATTCCAGTAGATCCATCTGCACATTTACTTTGGAACTACGAGATGGTATCTTGATAGATCCCATGTTGGTCTCGCTATGTTCTGAGCTTTTGCTTTTCATTGATTATATTCATGTGTAGACATTCGACGTGTTGTTCGTTCTCTCCTTATGCTTACTCCCGGTATGAACCGTGTTAGTACACTAGCACAAGCATACATGTTGCTAAGCACTCTTATCAGATAGGAGGTTTCCTTGATATTGTTGAGTATAGATGCACACCCTTGTTTACTTGCCTTCTATGTGAAAATGGCTCTATTGGGCACGTGTGTCGTCAGTGTAGTTATGAGGTGTGATGAGAGCACAGGATGCCAAGTGTTAGGGTTCGGGTATTGAGACCCATATTGTATGATTATGAGATGAGGTGTCACAGGGTACCTTATATTTGAAGGATATTTATTCGAAAAGATTATATTCGAAAGGTATTTATTTTAGAAGACCTATGTTTAAAAGATACTTATATTCAAGGAAATATATCTCGAAATATCTTTATTGGGAAGGATTATATTCCGAATATTTCTATTGAAAAACCTGTGGGTGTAAGATTTATAATTGAAGGATTTGACTAATTCATTGGGGTTCATTAGCTAAGACCTGATTTGAGAATAGCTGTAGTTAGTGAGTTATTATTTGTCCTTGTGTATATATGTTTTTCAGATTTGGGTTGTGTTTCGTTCACCCTTCTATGTTGTTATTATGGTGTTCCGTTGTTACTTGTTGCTTCCTTCTTATTTGCAAATTTTTGTATCGTTAGTTTATTGCGTAGTCTTATGTGGAATTCATACATTGTTGTTCCTATACTCATACTTGTTCAGTTTATTGGACCAGTGGGTATCTTGAATGTTCCTCATCACTACTCCACAGAGGTTAGTCTTGATACTTACTAGGCACCACTATGGTGTGCTCATACTACACTTTTGTACTTTTTTTTGTACAGACCCAGGTATTGATCTTTAGTAGGTGCGCGGATTCTAGCTGAGGAGACTCAAGGTGACCTTGCAGCTGCGTTAGTAGGTTTTGGAGTCACCTTCCTATTTTGTATTCACATTGTTATATTTAATTCCAATAGTTGTATTTAGAAGTTGTTGCAAACTTGGTAGAGCTTATGACTTGTACTACCGATTTTGGGGAAATTATAAATTTTATAAGGATTCTATATCGAGAATGTTAGTCTTTCTTATTATTGTTAATATTTAGTAAATGTTAGGCGTAAGACTAGGTGCCATCACGATATCCAACAGAGAAAAAATTAGGCCGTGACAAGTTGGTATCAGAGCTCTAGGTTTATAGGTCCTACGAGTCAGAAGCAAGTTTAGTAGAGTCTTGCAGATTGGTACGGAGACGTCTATACTTATCTTCGAGAGGCTACAAAACTATTAGGACTATCTCACTTCTTTCATCCCTATCGTGCGAGCTTATTGATCTCGAAGTTTGAACTTTTATCATTCTATTCTCTCACCGATGGTGAGGACAAGAGTTGTGGTTATCGATGACGTTGCTCCCAAAGTAGGTGTCACTAGAGGGATAGGGAGAGTCCTACGAGGAGTACGTGCTGCAGCTAGAGCACCTACTATAGGAGTAGTTGAGGAGCCGCCAGTAGCTCCAGTTGGGGATAGGTACTGGAGGCGCCTGTCGTTACCTCCCCCCCCCCCCCGATTTAGGGAGACTTTAGCACAGTTCTTGAGCATGTTTGGTACATTGACTCAGGCAGGGTTGATTCCGGTTTCACCAGCTACTTTACAGACTAGGGGAGGGCCTCAGACTTCCGCCACCCAAACTCCAGAGCAGTGAGTTTACATTGGTCAAGTTCCAGGTGTCATGGCGACTCATCCTGTGGTTCCAGTTCAACCATTGTTAGGGTAGCAGCATTTGATGAATGGCAGCTTATATATGTAAGGTTCAAGAAATATGACCCCTCCTACATTCAGTTGTTTGGCTTTAGAAAGCGCATGGGGTTTTATAAAGGAGTGCCACCGCTTTCTCTACACTATGGGTATTGTTGAGACGAGTGGAGTTGCTTTTACTACGTTCCAACTTCAAAGAGCGGCTTACCAGTGGTAGTGGGCATATAAGTTGGGTAGCCCGGCCGATGCATCTTCACTTACATGGATTCATTTTTCGGAGATATTTTTTAGAGAGTTTTTACATCAGTCCCTTCATGATGCATGGCACGTGGAGTTTGAGCAATTGCGCTAGGGCACTATGTCAGTATTAGAGTATGCTATCAGATTCAGTGATTTGCCCAGAAATTCACCTACCTTAGGCGTTACAGTTAGAGAGCGAGTCTCTAGATTCATTTAGGGGATCAGGCATGATATTCGATTCAACATGGCTCAAGATTTAGAGTTAGATGTTTCATTTCAGCAGGTGGTAGGGATCGCTCGCCAGTTAAAGGGTATATGGGACTGGGAGTTAGAGGACATGCGATATCAAGGGAGAGATTACATGGAGGCGAGGAGGCCTCACGACCAGACAGATCTATTGTACCTTATTTTGGAGGTAGGGTGCGACATGGTAGAGGTTTCATGGGTCAGCCAATTTAGATTGTGCTTCAGGCTTCGCACAGTTATTCAGGTGTTCATGGGTCTCAGAGTACCTGTATCGCACAGTTCCCACAGCCACGTCAGTAGAGGGGTTGCTTTGAGTGTGAAGATACTATCAACATGGTGAGAAATTATCCCAGATTTTGGACAGATGTGTAACACCGAGGTATTCAGGTGAGCAGAGGACGCCCAAGAGTGGGAGGCCCGACCTATTGATGTGTTTCATGTAGTAGGCTTGTGGACGCTACACCAGATGATGTCATAAAGGTGCGAATTCGGTTTATTATAGATGAGAACCATCTGTATTTCATTACAGATCTACTTTAGGGAGATTTTTATGAGTGGTAGTCATGCCTATCATTGTTTTTATTCATTATTTAGAGTTACGAGACTAGTAGTGAATTTGTGTTGTCTATTAAGTTACGCTTGATGTGATTTCTTAGTATTTTTGGTTTCGATCTGCGATATTTAATGCTCTACTGGTGTGGGAGCTAGTACGTATTGTAATTTTGTTGACAGAATTGGCCTAGTGAGAGGTTCCAGCTAGTTTGATATGTACCCTACTTGTGATTCAGAGTTGAGGATGGGACCCTTGTGATTTCATGTTATTTATTGTGTTCGAATCGGCCTGTGTACCGCGGTGGAAGTTATATCAGGATGGGACCCTTGTGATTTGTTCATGTGCTTTAATTATTTCCTTGTTATATTGTTTTGTAGGTTAGTATTGATAGAGAGTATTGCCTGATGGACTTGTTTGATATTTCTCTTATGTGTTTCTTTTTACAGATTCAGTTATTTTTATTTTGTGCTTCTTAAATTTTAGCTTGCGAGGTGTGTGCCTGGTGGTGTTAGTTGTGACTTGTTGGTTCGGGTGTTTAGTTATGAGGTTTTCGTGGTTCTTGTATCATCGTCAATGTTGTGGAGGTTTGAAATGGGTTCCTATTGGATATGAGGCTAATACCCGGTGCTGGATTTGATTTCGGGCAGCTATTGTGTTTAGAAATGTTATTATAAGCCTATATGTAGTGTGTTATATTGGGTGGTCATACCTTTTGGGTGTAGGCATGAATTGTTGTAGTTGGTTGAGAGTGATACTGGATATGGATTTCGAATCGGATCTTTTAGAAATGGATGGGAGATGAGAACTTTAGCTATAAGGCGTATCGGTGTTGGTAGAAAGCCTAGTTTTGTAGTTGAGATGGTATCGTCAGGCCTATGTAGATTGGGGTGACGTGGGATCACTCGTGGGTGTATTTTGGAAGTGTGCATTCAGTGATTGAGGACTTCGAGTCAAATCTTAGCACGTTCGAGGACGAATGTTTGTTTTTAAGAGGGGGAGGATGTAACGACCCAGCCAGTCGTTTTGAAAATTTAAGCTTCGTTCGGCAGCGTAAGGTCTTGAATAGCTTCATATTATATGTATCGACTTGCGTGCATGGTTAAATTCAGTTATCCGATGATTCGAAGTCGAATTGGAAGAAGGAATCTAGTTTTAGAAGTTTTAGCGGTGAGGATTTGACAAAAATTTGACTTTTGTGTAAAAGGGTCCGGAATGAGTTATGGATGATCTCAACAGCTTTGTATGGTGATTTTGGAATTAGGTGGGCGTTCGGATTTGGATTTGAAGATCCATAGATTAAGTTGGAGCATTTCAACGAAAGTTGGAAAAATAAAAAGTTTGACCAAGAGTTAACTTTTGTGATATCGGGGTCGGAATGCAATTTCGAGAGTTGGAACAGCTCTTTTATGTCATTTGGGATTTTCCTGCAAGATCTGGTATTGTTCCGGGTCGATTTGATAGGTTTCGGTGCGATTTTTAGGATTTGGAAGATTTGAAAGTTCATAAGCTCGATTCTTGGTGCGATTCGTAGTTTTAGGGTTGTTTGATGTGATTTCAGACCCCGAGCGAGTCTGTGTTAAGTTATAGAACTTGTTTGTGTTTTTAGATGGGGTCCTAGGGGCCTCGAGTGTGTTTCGGACGAGTTTCGGATGTTTTGCATAGTTTTGAATAGGTCTGGTTTTGGTATTTTTGCACCTGCGACCACGGAACGCAGGTGCGTCTTCGCTTCTGCATGAGCCTAGCCACTTCTGCGGTCATGAAGGCCTGAGTGATTTCTCATTTCTGCGGAGAATGGCACGCAGGTGCGGTGTCACGACCCAATTCCCAAACCCGGTCGTGACGGCGCATCTCTGAAGACAAGGCCAGCCAACAGAACAACAATGCCTTATTTAACAGTTAATAAACATAAATGGATGAATGATACGACTTAATGGCATTAATACTGATATTTGCCACCCAACACAACCCGACCGGGGTGTCACAAGTCACGAGCATCTAAAGAAGCCTGAACACAACTACAGAGTCTGTAATTTACATGGATCAAATTTAAAATCAAAGAAGGGAAAAATCAGGTGTCACGGACGCTGGCGGTCACCTTACTCCGCTACAATAGTGATACCTTCAATCAGCTCAAAACCGGCTACCGGGTGAACAATACCTGCAACTGCACGCGAGGTGCAGGGAGTAAAGTGAGTACTCCAACTCTATGAGTAATAAGAGTAAATAATAACTGAGCGGTAAGAAAACACGTAAAGCACTCCATCATGTTATATAGGACAGTACGACACTTGAGAAAATGGTAATTCCATAAATTCCTTTAGAAAACATCTGGCTCAGTTAAAAACCTCTTTTGAAAATATCTTTTTCCCAACAGTCAAGCAATTGAATGCATATCAGATAGTGCAAGTCCGCACACAAGTCAGCCCCTCGGGCACAACACTCTATTAACAAATAACACCAGGATATCTAGTATACAGTGCAAGAAATAGCATGGATGCCAATGATATGAGAGTTCTGAATGTCATGCCATGTAGTACAAACAGAAATCAATGCGTGAATGCAATGAAATGCACATGACCGCTGCGGCGCGCAGCCCGATCCATTTGGGTACCCGCACTCACTGTGGAGGTTCAGACTCCGGAGGAGCTCCTACAGCCCAAGTGCAATATCAATATCACACCGCTGCGGCGTGCATCCCGATCCATCCTCAGTCCAGAAATGTACATGCAACACTGCTGCGGTGCGCAGCCCGATCCACACTCAGTCCATATATATGCATGTAAGCCACACAAGCACAGTCAAGTTTATCATTTTCAGTTCCAATTATTAGGAATTATAGATTAAGTGTTTAAAACTTTAGAAATTTACTAATCATTTCGAGATAGTGTTTAACTCAGGACTGATATCATGAAAACATGCTAAGAATCATGGAAACAGTGATAATAATCCCTAAGGGATCCAAATAATCGACGCAAAGCCCAAAACATGGCCATCAGCCCAAATCACGATAGCATCAAGTAGGTTTCAGTCAATCACGCAGTAAAATCAACAACCGGGACGGATCAAGTCACAATCTCCAACGGTGCTCTACCCCACGCTCATACCTGGCATGCAAGTCACCACAATACAGCACTATGATGTGCAAATTCGGGGTTTCAAACCCTCAGGATATCATTTACAAGTATTACTCACCTCGAACCGGTGAAATCTCTAGCTCGCGACGCATTTGCCACATGAATCGGCCTCCACGTGCGTCAAATCTAACCAAAATCAGAGCGAATACATTACAATATGCCAAGGAAACAATACCCAATCGAAAACAATCGAGAAATAGCAAAAATCTCGAAACTAGCAAAACCCGAGCCCCGGGCCCGCTTCTCAAAAAATTACAAAACTTACATCATCGGATTCCTCGTCTTGCCACGAGTCCGTACATATAAAATTCATCAAAATCAGAGTCCAAATGCTCCCTCAAATCCCAATTTCTCATTTAAAAACCCAAGCCCTAGCTATTCAATATTTCACCCAATTTTCCAACAATCAAAGGTAGATTCTTCAATAAAATAGCGTTTCTAGGTCACGAGACTTACCTCCAGTCGATTCCCGTCAAAACTCTCTTCAATTTCTACGTAAAAGCTCTTGAGGTGGTCAACAATGGAGGAAAATAATGAATGGGTCGCGGATGAAATAACATAATAAACCCTTCTGCCCAGCTATATTTACTCTATGCGAACGTGAGGGTCCTCCCGCGTTCGCGATGAACAAATCTCGCCTCTGCCAAAAATACTCTTCGTGAACGCGGTTGCATCCACGCGAACGCGAAGGTCTGGAACTCAATCTTACGCGAATGCGGACATCACCACGCGAACGCGAAGGGCAACGGCCCTGGAACCCAACTCCTTATACGCGAACACATACCCCTTCACGCGAACGTGATGCATGGTCTGCTTTCCTTACGCGATCGCGAAGCCTCAGATGCGAATGCGAAGGCCAAAAATCCTTGCCCTCAAATTCCTTTTACGCGTTCGCGTTCGCGTTCGCGTCTCACCAAAGCGAACGCGAAGAACAATTCTTCTGCAACAAAGTAACTGAAAATCTGCAATCTTTTAAGGCCAAGATTGGTTCGATTGACCACCCGAAATCACCCCGAGGCCCCCGGGACCTCAACCAAAAGCACCAACATATCCCAAAACATCACACGAACTTGTTCCAATCATCAAAACACCTCAAACAACACTAAAATCATCAATTCACATCGGATTCAAGCCTAAGTTGTTCAAAAACTTTCGAAATGCACTTTCGATCAAAACCCAATCAAACGATGTCCGAATGACCTGAAAATTTGCACACATATCCAAAATTACCCATCGAAGCTGCAGAAACTCTCGGAATTCCATTCCGACCCTCGGATCAAAATCTTACCTATCCACCGGAATTCGCCAAAATACTAACTTCGTCAATTCAAGCCTAATTCTACACCAGACCTCCAAAATCAATTCCGATCACGCTCTTAAGTCACAAATCATCCCCCGAGGCTAACCAAATCATCGGAAACCAATTCCGAGCCCTCTAACTCACAAGTCAACATCCTGTTGATTTTTCCAAACTAACCTTTCCTTAAAGAGACTAAGTGTCTCATTTCTTATCAAAATCAATCCAAATCAACTCTAACACCCCACCTACCGATAAAGAAACATGAAGAAGCATGAAATGGGGGAAATGGAGCAATAACACATGAGATGACGGGTCAAGTCGTCACATCCTCCCCAACCTTAACAAACGCTCGTCCTCGAGCGTACCCAGAGTTGTCCTAGAAGCCAACCAACAACTGAACAACCTTACCAGGCATATACCCGGGGTGATCCCACGTCACCCTATCTCTTATAGGTCCGACAACACAACATGGCTGAAATTACCCAATCCAGTCTAGCCCATAATTCACAGATCTACTTTTCCACTTCTGAAACCATCAACACGACCAAACCTCACACCTATACTTTGAATAGTCCCGAACCAGCTGTAATAACCCATACTTGCAACCTCAATGAAATCACATGATATACCACATAATCCAGCACCTGAAACGATAACTTCTATTCACAGCAGCTGTCCACAACAACCATATACCGATAGAAACCTCTTATTAGCTAAAGTCCCATTCCAACACTTCATATCCTACCAATGATAATGAAACACACAGCAAACCGTAACCATTTCTCAGATCAACCACTCATGAAACCACTTTCTTTTTTACTAATACCACAGCAGATTTCCAAAATCATACTCAAAATCAGAATCTCACGTCAATATTCAGAATAAACTCGAACCTCGATATTATTCTTCCAACAAGCTGTAATCAAATATGTTCGTGTTCATTAATGACTCCCACGATCACCTCGAATCCAACACACCACTCTGGTGATATGGCACCTCATCACAGGCCTAAGCCACAACTTGCATAATCCACGCACCAATGAAGGGCGGTCTGAACATACTCAAATCATGACAAATAACTCAAACGAAAGAGATGTACCTCAAGATCATCATGCTCAAAATAGACAGCCACGCATTGATTGATGTCTGAAACCAAGCAATCCATCACACCCATGGTGAAGCAAGTAATATACACCATTCAATCCTGAAAGGACACAACTGATGCGCTATTCACCGAGCAACACCCCATACGGACTTTCTCTAGAAGCCAGGAAGCAAGGCATACAAAATAGCATTTGGAAAACTATTCTCGACATCACACTGTTGTGGCGTGCAACCCGATCCAGATAACATACCCATGGCGGTGTGCCACCCGATCCGCACATATATCTCACAAAAGGAGATGCACATCGATCCAAATTTGCTCATTACAACAAAATATTGAGTGCATAACAATATCTACATATAGCGTTATAAGCTACAAAACTCAAGCACAATCCAAAAATCATAACACCTCACAGCACCGAAAATCATCTCATAGATCTCCCCAGATCACTAGCAGGTTCAATAATGATCGAATCAACCTATCCTTCATCAATACAATTCGGGGCCAACCAAGCCAACTCAAGCTAAACACGTATCCAATCAGCTTACCAACAAACTCATTACTAAGAAGCCTGAAGCTACTCCTTCCACTACTATAACTCATGCCGGAGCCATACGATACAGTGACCGACACCAAATCAATACCAAAATCCACAATCTCACCCGACGACATGCCCAGCCATAAGGAACGCATCCGAAAAAGTTCTTCAATATCGGAACTGAATCAATGGTAGTAACCTCTATATTGACATCCGTCACAAAGACCCAATTAATAAGAGCAATCCTTGCCAGCCGCCCACTAGTCCTTGGAACACAACCCAGTCTACTAGAACATGACCAATTCACCTCGCCACGCAAACTGTGGCATTTTCCGACATAGCCCACAACACAATAGTCTAGAATAATCCAACATTGAGACATCTAGTCTACACACCCATATCATGCCCAAAATCTAATATACCAAGCAAAGAAAGATCCACTCGGGCTTCCAAATCCCAATAGCCGCTAACGGTACCAATACACACGATTCACAACCACTACTTAGCCTGAACATGAGAACTCCTAGTCTCTAGCTCCACATAGCACACAAATTACTATGCCTGATCCCAAATTCTGTAGTATAAATACATATTACACCTCGAGTACCCAGTCATTCCATGAAGGATATTCTTAAAATCCTCCTGTGCCATCACACTCTCAAATATCAGCAGTCGATCTAGTAATAAAACACCGCAACACTATCGAAGTATCAGCATTCTAGTCACATTACCCTTCTTTCGAGACATATACTCTCTTCAAATCACTTCCAATTAGCAGTACCATTTCCTTGATTATCTGAGGCTACCCGTTGCCTAAAAATTTTATGAACTTCTTTTCAGAACTGAAATGTAACTCATCTAGACGAGACCTTCCGTCAATCCTATCTAGAAGAAAATAATCACACATTCCATGTTTCGCATGCCCAAGAAAGTATATACATCTCCGAACCACGATAAAACTCAACAAGAACACTTCCGCCAATTCCATTTGTACAAGCTACACTGACAGGACTGAATCCTTCCATCCAAACCAAGCTACACAAGTTGTCCGAACTCAAAAGCTCTGCCGCACTATACCCGTAAGGGGTCATTACCTCGAACACATACGAAGAATTAATCATATCCTTACCGTACCGATTCTTTCTACTATCAAGCTATTCCATCTATCAAATTTCTCTTTTTGTTCATCATCCACTTGATATTTCTCCCTCGCTGTAGCATCACAATGCCTCGATCCAGGCTTACCACACGAGACTCGCACATAAGACCACACTGTCCAAGACCCATGGCCACTGAATATTCTCTCAATCATTATTAGAAACACCACATTCTAGAGTACTTTACCCCGCCGACCTTCCTGCGAATCTGAAATTCGTTATCATTACTTCCCAGACACTGATACATAGAATCTCATAATTAACATAAAATACCACAAGTATTGATCTTTTCTAATGGAAACACAGTCTCCAATCACATACACAACCTTACGACACCTGATCATCGCATGTAGAACCATTTTTGAGAGTCATTCACTCTATTCAACTTGCATTTAGCCTGCTCAGCTAACAAAACCACTTGTGCCTCATTGGCACTCTAACACCGCGGGATACGACCTCATCTCAATACAAACAAGCATTTTCCTTCTCTATACACTAGCATTCTTTACCAGCAATAGCTCAAGACATCCTATTATTTCCTCACATCTACGAAGCACCATATGACCTTTATCAAAATTTTGCTTCACTCGTGCTATCCTCGGCTCATTTTTTGCAACCAGGACTGATCCGCCAGCATACCTCGAAACGGAAACAACATAGCACATAACCGTGCGATTAGCTAATCAACATCAACCTCCCCAACTTGGCTCAAAGCCATCTATCAGGACATATTTAATAACCCATAATACTTTTACTCTAATGATGCCACAATATTATAATGAGATTAAAATCAAATCATCTACTAGTTTATGAAAACACAGATCCTCGGATGCTGAAATCCTCTACAAACCTCGCATTCATCCCCACATCAGCTGAGTCCACTCTCTGAAGCGACCCAAATTTTTAAATTACAACACGTACCTTTCAATTACACATGAGATCTTCTAACAATATGCATAAGAATCGTACCCCTTAAGAACACTCCGCAAGAGATAACCCATCTGCTTCGCCTCAATTTAGTATTTCAGCACACCTTCCACCGTCATACACATAACATAGTCATTTAGTCTTCCTGAGTCCGAACTCATTCCGCCACAAGTACTGCACTTAACTTCCAACTAGGAGATGCAAAAATATTCTTCACGCGCCCATATTCGGGCTACACATCAAACCACAATAGGAAATGAATCACTTAACAGTTCATCTATTATTCAGCAGACTCCTTTGTCCCTACTAAGATCACATAGATACATCTCGCAATACCAACATACTCATCACATAGATATCTAACCGCCATTCCGGCTAATAAGGATAATACTGAACATATAAGTTCAAAACATTTGCTCACACAATCAGTACCTCGGTGCTCAAGCCATAGGCAAAGATCCGGCCTCAAGTCCTCCAGACTGGCCCAACATCAAACTCACGGGATCACATCTTGCCCCTTGATCGAGGAATCACAAGCCATCAAGGCACAAACAATACTGAGCGCTCATGTGCGCATACAGACGTGAGTAAGGAATTTCTAAAGTTATATCTCAAGCTGAATCAAGTACACACGATAAGAATTCCAAGAAAGTGAAGTTTTCCTAAAGGTTCTGCAGCCTCTCGAGGATAAATATAGAAGTCTCTGTACCGATTCGTGAGACTCTACTAAACCTACTCATGACTCGTGAGACCTAGTAACCTAGGCTCTGATACCAACTTGTCACGACCCAATTCCCAAACCCGGTCGTGATGGCGTCTCTCGTGAAGACAAGGCCAGTCAACAGAACAACAATGCCTTATTTAACAATTAATAAACATAAATGGATGAATGATATGACTTAATGGCATTAATACTGATATTTTCCACCCAACACAACCCGCCCGGGGTGTCACAAGTCACGAGCATCTAAAGAAGCCTGAACACAACTACAGAGTCTGTAATTTACATGGATCAAATTTAAAATCAAAGAAGGGAAAAATCAGGTGCCGCAGACACTGGCGGTTACCTTACTCCGCTACAATAGTGATACCTTCAACCAGCTCAAAACCCGCTACCGGGTGAACAATACCTACAACTGCACGCGAGGTGCATGGAGTAAAGTGAATACTCCAACTCAATGAGTAATAAGAGTAAATAATAACTGAGCGGTAAGAAAATACATAAAGCACTCCATCATGTTATATAGGATAGTACGACCCTTGAGAAAACGGTAATTCCATAAAATCCTTTAGAAAACATCTGGCTCAGTTAAAAACCACTTTTGAAAATATCTTTTTCCCAACAGTCAAGCAATTGAATGCATATCAGATAGTGCAAGTTCGCACACAAGTCAGCCCCTCGGGCACAACACTCTATTAACAAATAACACCAAGGTATCTGGTACACAGTGCAAGAAGTAGCATGGATGCCAATGATATGAGAGTGCTGAATGTCATGCCACGTAGTTGTGATGACCCGGCCCGTCGTCACGTGAGTTATCGCCCCGTTTTCCCCTTATTGTGTTGCTTCATGTTTCTATATCAGTATTAGAGTCGGTCGGGTGTAATTGAATTGGTTCTGGTTGAAAACAAGGCACATAGCCTCTTAGAAGGGAGTTTGTTTTAGAAAAGTCAACTGGAAGTTGACTATGTGGTTAGAGGGCTTGGATGTGAATTTCAGTGGTTTGGTTAGCTTCAGGGGATGATTTGTGACTTAGGAGAGCGATCGGAATCGAATTTGGAGGTCCGGTGTAGAAATAGGCTTGAATTGGCGAAGTTGGAATTTTGGCGAAAATCTGGTTGATAGGTGAGATTTTGATCCAGAAGTTGGAATGGAATTTCGAGAGTTGCAGTAGCTTTGTTAGGTGATTTTGGATATGTCTGCAAATTTTCAGGTCATTCGGACGTCGTTTGGTTAGGTTTCTGATCGGCTGACCAAATCTGCGCACTTCATTCCAGTATGTACTACTTATTCATCGGAGCGGTTGGCAGGGATCTTTATATGGGAGATTGTCAGGTTGCATGGAGTTCCAGTGTCTATTATCTCGGATAGAAGTACGCAGCTCACTTCTCAGTTCTGGAGGGTATTTCAGCGGGAGTTGGGTACGCAGGTGGAGTTGGGTACGCAGGTGGAGTTGAGCACAGCATTCCATCCTCAGACGGACGGACA
>MU743426.1:5337-17299 GCA_026770625.1 Nicotiana glauca
GACCGGAGAGTCTCCCTCTCACTCTACCCTTTAGTTAGCTAGATGTTATTCTGTTCTTCCTTGTTATAGACTTTCTGGATGATTAGAGCAGTGTTATGTATTATTCTTAGCCTGTGTTGCCCGTGGTTTCCGGGTTTTTGGGATGGTTTCAGATTTAAAGTATTAAAGTGTATGTGCCGGGCGACAACTGTATACATTACTCATGTTATTTAGATTTTGAATATAAATTTCGCAAACGTTGTTACTTCCGCAATGTGTTAGGCTTACCTGGTCGTGAAGACTAGATGCCGTCATGACGTGTTCATAATTGGT
The DNA here is from genome assembly GCA_026770625.1 of Nicotiana glauca. NCBI lineage: Eukaryota > Viridiplantae > Streptophyta > Magnoliopsida > Solanales > Solanaceae > Nicotiana > Nicotiana glauca. The sequence continues at coordinate 5,650 of MU743426.1, forward strand.
GAACTAGGATCGTGACATCATGGTATCCAAGACCCTAACATTTTATATATTTTCTATCACGGTCTTAAACCCTTTGCTAGAAATGTTATTCATGCAGCATCAGGAGGATCCATAATGGGAAAAACTACTGTAGAAGCAATGCAATTTCTTAATGAGATTTCTAAAAATGTTTTTCAATGTCCCTCAGACAGAATGATTATCAAGAAAATAGCAGGAGTAAATCAAGTTGAAGCTTTGAATTCATTAACACAACAAATTGCGACCTTAACACAAAAAGTTGAGGCTTTTCAGGTAGGTGCTCACACATCATCCCAACTTGAGAATTGTGATGTTTTTCAAGGTAATCATCCAAATCATGAATGCCAAGCTTCAACACAAAATGAGGAATAGGTAAATATGATTGCTTATAGAAATAATTACTCATTCGGTAGTCCCATGGCACAAAAACATCCAGGATTTCAACGGAGTAATCCTAATGGTGCTGAAAATCCTCAAAGATTTTTTAATCAAAAGCAACAGGTACAAGGACCCCCAGGTTTCAAAATCAAAATAGAGGGCAACAAAATTTCAACAGTATCAGCAGCAGCCCCAAAGAACTCATCAACAAAGACTTGAAGACATGATGTACAAATTTATTAAGGCTACTAATGAGAAGGTTGAAAGTCAACATTCAGCTATCAAGAATTTGGAAATTCAGGTAAGCCAATTAGCAACACTCATGTCTGGACAAATTCAAGGTGCTCTACCAAGCAACACTGAGAAAAAACCAAAAGAACACCTCAAAGCCATCTCTCTACGATCAGGTAAATCTCCTGATGATCCATATGCAGATAGAGAAGGAAAGCCACAAAAAGTGGAAAAGGTAAATGAAGGAGAGAATAAAATAGAATCTAAGTATCCAAAAGAACAAAAGAATAAAGGGAAAAATGTACAAGAGAATGAATTGATAACAAATCCTCACTCTGTACCTCTCCCTTTTCCCCAAAAGATGAAAAGAGAAAAGCTTGACAAACAGTTTTCAAAGTTTCTAGATATTTTGAAGCAACTTTACATTAACATACCTTTCACAGATGCTTTGACACAAATGCCCTCATATGCTAAATTTCTTATAGAAATTCTGACAAGTAAAAGAAAATTGGAAGAAGTTTCAGTGGTTAAGCTTACGGAAAAATGTAGTGCTATACTTCAAAATAAGCTCCATAGAAACTTGGTGATCCAGGAAGTTTTAAAATTCCTTGTACCGTGGAAGGTACTCACTTTGAAAAGGCGTTATGTGATTCAGGTGCCTCAATAAATCTAATGCCTTTTTTCAGAAAATTAGAACTTGGTGAAATGAAAGATACTGGTGTGTCTCTTCAATTAGCTGATCAAGGTACTAAGAGACCAAAAGGAATTATTGAAAATATCCTTTTCAGAGTTGACAAATTTGTATTCCTAGTAGATTTTATAGTTCTTGAAATTGTCACGACCCAAAATCCACTAAGGGTTGTGGTGGCGCCGGACACCGATGTCAGGCAAGCAAACTAGAATACTTAATTAAATCCTCGTTATAACAATTTTGGAAACATTTCTTTTATACAATTTAAACAAAACTCAAGAATATTCCTCCGAATTAAATAATGAAATATTTAAATAACTTTTAAGATTTCCGAATAAATCCAATTACATCCTCAGAACCCGGTGTCACAAGTGCATAAGCAATCATCGATAAGAAAAATAAAACACAACCTCTGTCCGAAATACAGTGGACAGGGAACAAATAATAAAAATGCTGAAGGGAACTATACTAGCTGCGGGTCGTCTCGAACAATGCAACTCACCTAGTCCCAGAGTCATCCATGCTGCTATGCACAGTAAGCTGCTAGAGGTAAATATGCCTGTGCAATAAAAATGCACAGAAGTGTAGTATGAGTACGTAATCAACGTGTACTCAGTGAGTATCCCGCCTAATCCTGAAGGAGTAGAGACGATATGGCCAACTCTGACACTCACTAGAGGTCAATTAACAATATTCTAGAAATGCGAGGAAAATCATGGATTTATAAAGTAGTTCAAATTCGCAAAGCCAGAAAACAGGTAAACACCTTTAACAATTAAGCAAGGGCTTCCAAGGTTTATTCTTTATTATCTTATCAATTTATATCAAGTCACGAAGGGCCAAATCCACATTTACAATTCTCAAGCGACAAATAACATGCGCAAATCACACCGAGGCGACGACCCGATCCAACAGAAATGTAAAATGTGTACTGCCGAGGGTCGAACGGCACGAACCATAGATGCATCTATTACCCCGCTCACGAATCATCCATGCGATGCGGTCAACATAAAATAAATAATCACCCTACTCGTGAATCATCCATGCGACGTAGGTACACATAAGATACACAATCACCCTGCTCGCGAATCATCCATGCGACACAAGTACACATAATATACATGCTCAAATAGCCAATTAGAATTTTATCGGGGAATAATTATCCAAATAAGACCAATTCTCTGTTTAACAATTCATGAAATGATGTTTAATCTCTTTTTAAATTCCTTTACTAATCAAATGTGATTTAAACAATTCAAGTCATCAATGGGTTCATAATTAATCCAAGTATAACATGCTGATGGATCCTAACTACCCGGACAATAGCATAATAGTAGCTACGACTCTCGTCACCTCGTGCGTACGTAGTCCGCACAAATAGGAGAACATAATCAATCACTTCACCTATGGGGTAAATTCCCACTCATAAGATTAGAAAGGAGACTCACCTCGCTCCGAAGATCCACAACCGACATTCTACATTCTTCCGAAGACTTGCACCAACGCACCATGCCCCAAAACTAGCCAACGATCATATAAATCCATTAATATATGCTCAATTATACTTTACAACCCAATTTATAACAATTCCTAACCCCGAACGAAAAGTTGACAAAAATGCCCTCGGGTCCAAGTGCCCGGAATCCAAAATTTCTCGAAGATAAAGTTTACCCATGGACTTACGAACTCAAATATATGATTTTCTCTTAATTCCATACTCAAAATCCAAGAACACTAATTTGCTAGGTTTTCCTCTAACCCTCAATTTTCTACCCATTTACATGCTAAAATCCATACATAATTAATGTATTTAACTCATAATAGGTGGGGATAACAGACCTTATCATTGATGATGAAAACCCTCTCTTGGAGCTCCCCGAAAATCGCCCAAGCCATGAAAAATGAAGAAGAAATGACCAAAATACGACTTAAAACAACCCCTCTGCCTCCAGACATTTCCGCTTCTGCGGTACCATTATCACTTCTGCGGAAACCGCTTTTGCAATTTTGGGCCGCTTCTACGGTTCTGGCCAAATTAGGCTGGACCGCTCCTGCGGTCTAATTTCCGCTTAAGCGGAACCGCTTATGCGGTTTCCTGACCGCTCCTGTGGTCCCATCTCACCGCGCTCCCAACCGCTTCTGCGGTTACTTCCTCGCTTCTGTGGGGTCGCTTCTGCGGTCCTATTTCCGCAGAAGCGGAAATACCAGCAACCAGCAACACCAGCCTTCCCAAAAATCCATTTTTTGATCCGTTAACCACCCGGAATCCACCCGAGTCCCCCGGGATCCCAACCAATCCCAAAACACATTACGGACTTGCTCGAGGTCTCAAATCACATCAAACAACGCTAAAACCATGAATCAACCTCCAATCCAAGCTTTATGAACTTTGAATTTTCCAACTTCTATTTCCGATGCTTAAGCCTATCAAATCACGTCCGATTGACCTCAAATTTTGCACACAAGTCATATTTGACATTACAGACCTACTCCAACTTCCAGAATCAGATTCCAACCCTGATATCAAAAAGTCCACTTCCGGTCAAATTTCCCAAAAACCTTCAAATTTCTATCCTTAGCCAAATGGCTTCAAAATGACCTACGGACCTTCGGATTCACTTTCGATCGCGCTCCCAACTCTAGAATTACCATACGGAGCTATTCCTAGTCTCGGAATCCCAAACGGACATCGATAACACTGAAATGCACTCCAAGTCAAACTTAAGAAATTTCTTCCAAAATGCTAACTTCCACAATAGACGCCAAAATGCTTCCGGGTTATCCAAAACCTGAACTGGGCATACGCCCAAGTTCGATATCATCATACGAACCTACTGGAACCCTCAAAACTCGATTCCGAGGTCGTTTACTCAAAAATCCAATCCTAGTTCATTCTTTCAACTTTAAGCTTCTCAAATGAGAATTTTCATTTAAATTTAACTCCGATCTTCCTGAATTTAAATTCTGACAATACGAGTCACAATACCTGAAATCAAGCTGCTCATGGCCTCAGACTACTGAACGACGCGCTAGGGCTCAAAACGAACGGTCGGGTCATTACAGAAACGGAAGAAAATACTGAGGTACCATTAATTTTAGGTAGACCATTTCTTGTAACAGGAAGAGCAATTATTGATGTTCATCAAGGACAACTAATATTGCGAGTTGATGAGGAAAGATTAATATTTGACATGCAGAAAATGATGAAATTTCCTAGGGATGAATCATCATCATCTTGTTTTCAAATTGACTTACTAGATGACCTTGCAGATGAATAAAAAGATAATCAGTTAATTATTGATTCATTGGAGAGATGTTTGGCTAGGTCAGGTACAATAAGTCATGATAACCCTGTAATTAGAGAACAAGCAGAAATTTTAGAAAAAGAGTCAGAAAATGAGAAAGTCTCACACGAAGGAGCTCAATTAAAAACTAAACTCAAAGAACTTCCTTCTCATTTAAAATATGTGTTTCTTGAACCTGAATTATTTCCAGTAATTATTTCATCTTCTTTGACTATAGAACAGGAAAGCAAATTGATTGGAGTCCTGAGAAAACACAAAACAGCCTTAGGGTGGACTATGGCTGATATTAAAGGAATCAGTCCAGCTATTTATATGCACAGGATTCTTATGGAGAATGATTATAAGCCAATAGTCCAACCCCAAAGGAGACTAAACCCAGTAATGCAGGAAATCATCAAGAAAGAAGTGGTGAAACTTCTAGCATTATCCAATATCTGACAGTCCTTGGGTAAGTCCTGTAAAAGTAGTACCAAAGAAAGGAGGTATGACATGTGATGACCCTTCCGATTTTCTCCCTTTTTTGTGCTTTTGAGGCCTTGAAAACCTCACTTTTAGTCACCTCGATTTGCGTGCGCAGTCCGAGCGTGTAGCCGAAAAGCTTAAATAGAATTCTGTATAAAAATTGATGAATTTTGATATTAATATGATTAAAGTTGACTTTGGTCAACATTTTGGATAAACGGACCCGGACCCATGCTAGGACGGTCCCGGAGGGTCTGTAAAAAATATATGACTCGAGCGTATGCCCGAAATCAAAATCCGAGGTCCCGAGCCCGAGAAATGAATTTTTGAGAGAAATTATTTTTCTAAAAATTATATGAAAATTTGGAATGAAAATGGATTAGAAAGTGTTGGTATCGAGCCTGTATTTTGGTTCCGGCGCCCGGTACAGGTCTTATGTATGGTTTAAGCGCTTCCAATGAAATTTGGTTAAAATCGGATATCATTTGACGTGTTTTGGACCTAAATATCTAAAAATGAAAGTTTATGAAGTTTGATGGAAAAGTAATGATTTTGAGGCTTGATTCCTCATTTTTGATGTTATTTTGGTAATTTGATCGCACGGTTAAGTTCGTAGGATGTTGTTGAGTTAGTATGTGTGATTGGTTAGGAGCCCCGAGGGCTCGGGAGTGTTTTCGGAGGTGTTCGGGGTAGTTTTGGACTTAGGAAGATTGCAGAAAATTTGCAACAGGTGCACAGTGATTTTCTTCTTCGCGTTCGCACTATGCCTCTAGCGTTCGCGAAGCTTCAGCTTCATCCTTCATCTCGTTCGCATCACCTCCTCGCGTTCGCGTTGAGTATTTTGTCTCAGAAGACTTAGCCTTCATTTTACTCATTGCGTTCGCATTTATATCCTCGTGTTCGCATAGTTCATAGGGCTCCCTTCCACGCGTTCGCATATACCAAGTCCTGGACCCCCCAGCTTTCTTCTTCGCGTTCGCATCATTCCAATCATGAACGTGATTCCTTGCCCAGTTACCCTTCACGAACGCGACATTGTTCCCGCGAAAACGAAGGGCAATTTTGCCCAGTAATTTTTTTTAAGTTTTCAGAAATAGTAGCTACAGGTTTTATTCAAAATTCACACGAGCACTTCTTCTCCACAGCCCCTAGGTGACTTGTAGAGCGATTCTTCACCAAATCTTCTTGGGTACGTATTATCTAACTCGTTTTCTTCATTTTCTATCATCATCCATAGAAATCCTAGGCCTAAAACATGTAATCTAGGGTTGAAATTGGGGAATTGGGTAGAGTTAGGGCTTTTCGATTTTCTTCGATTTAGACCTCATTTTGGGGTCTAATTTGAAAATAAATTGTATATTCCTCCTCGTGGGATAATGGGTGATATAAAATTGGTTCGAACCTCGTGTTTTGACCAAGCGGGCCCGAGGTCAATTTTTGGAATTTTTGGAAGAAAGGTTGGGAATCTATATTTAGGCATTGGACTTGATTTATTTAGCAATTATTAATATTATAAAGTCGTTATTTCATAGATTTGATTGAGTTGGAGCCGAATTCGAGAGGGAAAGCGATCGTTGTGGATTGATTTAGCCGTGGAAGTTGAGGTAAGTGTTTGGTCTAACTTTGGCTTGAGGGAATAGGAGTAGATTCTTATCTGTTAATTGTTAATTGTCGAGTACGGTGTATAAGCATGGTGACGAGTATTTATACACTGGTGTCTAGCATGACCGTGTGTCCTTATATTGAGATTATCCTGAATTTGTTGTGATTATTCCATGCTTATTTGATGAGTTCTATATACTGTAAAGAGCATGAGACAGAGATTATGATTACTAAACTCCGTGGAACGTTGGTTTGAGTTGTGTTTTGGATTGAGATGGTATATGATATGAAATGGCTCTTTAGAGCGATGGCTCAAATGAAAGTGTATTATAAGTGAGAAATGTAAGAAAGAGAAGAAGTTGATGGTTACTCCCTTGCCGGGACGTGTTATTGGTTTTGTTGACTTTTCTCTCCCTTGTCGAGATTTAGTTGTGTTGTTATATTTCCTTGCTGGGATTTCTGTCACTAGTTGTTACTCTCTTACCCCTTAATTGTGGCTGTTGACTGGGTGAGGCTTGTTATTATATATGAGTCGGGTTGCACGCCGCAACATTGATAATTATGGATCGGGTTGCACGCCGCAACAGTATTGTTTTGTGATCGGATCAGGTTACACGCCGCAACAACACTATATACTTATGGGTTGGGTTGCACGCCACAATAGTGATGATTAAGGATCGGGTTGCACGCTACAACAGTATTGTTTTGTGATGGTATCGGGTTGCGCGCCGCAACAAACTATAGCTTAAGTGTGCTTATTCCTGATTTAAGATTCTGTTGGCTGTTCTATCCTTAAGTTTAGACTTCTTGATTTAACTATTGCCTCCCCACAACATGTTTCCCCCTTCTTTTTATAAACTGCTTATTTCCTATTTATTTTCAGCAATATATTTCATAACTGCACACTGTGAGAATGTGATTTTTGCCCTATATATGAGTTATTCCCATAAAATTCAAATAAAATATTTTTCCTTACTTTACAATTTTTTGTGAATTTTGTGTTAATTGTTTGCATGTTATTTGTGCATGTTAAGTCATATAAAAAATATAAAATATGCATTTGCATTTAGGACTTAATTTCATTAATTAGTATTAATTCGTTTTAGAACAAATGAGAGAAAAATAAACAAAAATGGTTTTTTTTTCAATTTCAAATTTTACATTTTTTTTACGTTTGTGAATTAGTTAATTAGCATAATTTTGGATTTAGTTTAGGAGTTTTATTTTTACATAATAAATCAGAAAATTCGAAAAATAATAATAACAACAAAGTAAAATACACTAATAAATAAAAGAAGGAAAACAAATAAAGAAAACTGGGCTACTACACGCGTTTGGGTCTGAGCCCAAGAGCTCACCCGTCCACAAGCCAGCCCAACCCATGCCAAACCCCGTTCAGGTAGACCATCCCCAAGACCACCCAAACAACGTAGTATCTAGTCAGTACTACGTCATTTTGCTATTTTTAAGCTGGAGTTAATCTGAGCCCTCCAATTTGTTTCATCCAATAGCCCTAGTCCCTTCTCCCACATTAATTAAAATGTTCGAAGATAGAGATTACAGGGTAATTCAGTTCCCCCTAAACATTCCTGTATTTCTTCTTTCCCCTTTGAACCCTAGCCGCCGAACCTTCACCGGCGGAAAACACGTCCTACACCAATAGCCACCAAATTTACACCACATATCCACCATGAAACCCTCTTCCCACCCCTGTATTTGTTTTCTTTCGAATCTCAACCGATTTCCTCAAATATCAGCATTTGTCTCGCCAGAGCCCTACCGCCGGCAAACGTCACTTACCCCAAATAACCCCAAAATAACACCCTAGACGCGCCTAAGCTTCCTCTATCCATTCCCCATACCTATTTGTTTCAAAACTGCCCAGAATTCCTCAAATTTCTCTTTTTAAATTCTGGTCAAGAACCCCTAGCCTAATTCTTGGGGATTCATGACCGTTACACCCCTAATAGGTGTTTTCTTTTGGAAAACACACCATTAGGGATTTTACGGATCATGAATCCTAAAGGATTCAAACAATTGTGGCTCAAGCGTGATTGAAACAAGCTGATTAGAAGTTTTCTGAAAACCTAGATAAGTTTTCTTGATCTCTTTCTTTTATTTTTGTTTTGTTTCTGTTATGCATGCGTTTGTTTGATTAATATTTGCTTGTTTTCTCGCATATTTTGTTCTGTTCTTTTTCTTATCTTTTTGATTTCTTTTTCATTATCAGTAATCAAATTTTGACCTTTTCTTTGGAATTCTTGCTTGAATCTATCATGTTGTTCAGAATAGTTGTGTCAATTTTAGAATTTTTTGATTAATTAAATTTCAAAATTGGTTAGCCTACATTTCGTATGATTCTGCTAGGCTTAGTCATTTTTTGCAATATTCTTAAATTGATCTTGTTTAGTTCTGTTAATTGTTAGTTATAGTAGTTAATAATTAGTATTAGTTTTGAATAGTTTAGATTAATCACCTTAGGTTTGAGTCAGTAATTGATGATTAAAATCCGGCAATTAGGGGCTGGTTATAGCTGTTAAAGGGGTTGGGGGAAGACAGTAATTACAAAAGTAAAGGAGGGGTATTTTGGGTATATGAAATGGGTTAACAGTAGTTATAACACAACTTCAGGGGTAATATGGGCATAGAAAAGGGTAGTTTAGTAAATTATGAAATAAAGTAGGGGTAATTCAGGAATTATAAAGGGTATAGAATATTCTAGAATAGACTATAGTGTAAGTTTTGGTTAAATAAGTATAGTTACTTGTAGTACAAGTTAAAAATAAGGGGCCAAAAGAGAATAAAATAGGGACTGATTTGTAAAAATTAAAAGTGGCATTTCCCTCCAAATTATATCTATAAATAGGCACTAATGTGCCATGTTCTACATTTTTTGATCTCTGAAAATTCTTCCTCCCAAAAAATCCTTTTCGAATTTTACTTTACAATTTAAATTTTCCATAAATCTAAAAACAGAAACATATCAAAAACCACAAAAAAATACTGTTCTATTGATCATTTAACATCAGAATTAGTCCAAGTTGTTTTGTTTTTCTCTGTTTATACTCGAGTATTGAATCATTTTGAGTCAATTTGAGATTTGATCAAGTTGTAGCTAAGTGACTTGCACTTGAGACTGATCTGTGATAATTTGGAATAGATTTGTTGCGTTTGATTGAATTCATTTCTCCTCGAGCTGTATTTTGATCCTTTGTTCATTGCTTATGTGCACTGCTGTTGCTGATCACTGTTGCTGTTATCACTGATTCTACTTTTGAATTTCTGAAATTTCCAGGTACACATTTCTGAATCCAATCCAATGTCAATGTGATTTGAAGTTGAAAAAAAAATGAAGAGTGTTCATCAATTTATCTACGAATTGTTTCTGTTTTTTTTTTTTTTTGCAATTTAATAGCTGTTATAGTTAGTAAATCAGTTTTCCTTTGGTGCTATATGTAGGTAATGAACAATACTGCAGTTTATTTCAGATAATGTAGTAGTGATATGAATTGTATAATAGGAATGTTCTAGTTAGATTGAACTTGTTAATTTTCGCACTAGTATTGTGAGTTTAATGCTTGATTCATCATTATTAGTTGTAAAAATAGGTTTAAATGATTTCATATTCTGTAGTTGCCTGTAGCAATTTAAATTTCTGATCCAAAACAATTGGACGTCAAATAATGTTTAGCCTTAGTCATATTAATACAATTGTTAGTATAGCTTTATAATGATTTCGTTTAGTTAAATCTGATAACGAATAGATATTAATTGCCTTGTAATAGGTCTGAATGTGTGTAAACATTAATTGTAATAATATTACTCCGGTGAGTTGATTAAAAAGATTTTAGGTGCAAAAAATTGTTGTCCGTTATTAATATTTTTTTACTATATCAATTTGAGTTAAACAAATATCCAAATTTATAGACTGGTAATTCAATTTGCGTATTAATCACATAAAGTTGCACTTTCACTCTTTCTTTTTAAGTACCTGCTGTAATTTATTAATATAAATTAGAGATAAATTTTAGAAATCAGAATTAGACAAATTTTAGATTAGGTTAATTAAAAATTCTCCTTGCATTTCTGTTATGAGTGTGTGCACGGGTATTGAGAATGCTATGTCGATTTCAGCTTTTGCCCTTTATTGATTGGGCCTGGATTGAAGCCCATAACCATCAATAGACAATAGCCTTTTGCTACTGATTTGGTTTAAGTCATTTGGGCCTGAATTTATAATGAATTTATCTTTGTTTAATAGGCTCGAATGGGCTAAGATATAATGGTTTCCAAATAATTGATTAGTTAGAGATATAGGGAATTAATCCATAAATATAAAATTGAGTTTTGAATTAGGTAGCGGGTTCAAGCTAAAAGTATTTCCCCTTTTGTTTGAATTCGGACTTGAATTTGAGACTTGAATTTATATTCATGGATTAATTAACCTTTAGAGACAAAACAAAATAGAGAATTTAGTTACTTTAGTTTGGCCTTTAAAAATAAAAATGAGATGAGCCTCGCCAAACAAATATACAAATTCCGGGGCCCTCATTAATAACTTAATTCAAAAATGCTTAGTATTCGGGATGGGCCATTTAGCAAATTTCACGGCTTTCCAAAAATATAATAATACGTTAGCAGCTTTAGGCGCGCCTTTTTAATAAAATTACCTTCCTAAATACGGGTGTGCATTTCATGCGACCCAAATCCAAATCCGAAAATGTTGAATAAGATTGTGTCAAAGATCCGGGTGCATTTCATGTGACGTAATCTGAAAATATGATCTTAAACGACGTTCACTTTCTTAAATAAAAATAATAATTGACAAAAGCGGTAAATAACTTTAAGATTGCATTGTAGGTTTAACATGTATAAAAATAGGATATTTTAGCCAAATATAGCAGTTGAGCGACCGTGCTAGAACCACGGAACTCGGGAGTTCCTAACACCTTCTCCCGGGTTA